>OMNV01007811.1:0-23968 GCA_900303265.1 Brotula barbata | reverse complement strand
CCAGTAATCTGTGTGTGTGTGTGTGTGTGTGTGTGTGTGTGAATGTGTGCAAGTATAGGACATGTTTTAGTACTGTGATGCTGGAATGCATGTGGTAGCATGTGATGGCAGGGTTTAGTGGGTGCAAGACAGGACAAAGAGTGAAACAAAGAGAGCGACAAGGTGGCTAAGATACGGAGAAATGGTGACTGAGAGAGAGAGGGGAACAGAGAGAGAGAGAGAGAGAGAGAGAGAGAGAGAGATTTTATGTCCAACACTCCAGGGCACAAAGCCATAAAGACTGTCAGTTGCATAGTACCAATTGTGTATGTATGTGTATAACAGCTGGTGTCCCCCTTCTCTCTCTTCCTTCTGTCTCAGTCAGGGAGTTTTACATTCACTCATACCGTTGTACAGATGGAACTTAAATGACAAAATAACCTATAATGACCTGGTAAAACTACTGAGAGTAAAAGGGAAAAAGACTCAGACTAACTACTACTATCTACTAATTTTTATACTGAACAAGGGTGTCTATAGGGAGGGGGGAGTGCACTGCTGGAGCCTCACACTTGGTCAATCACACACTGTGCCACATGTAGTGCACCTAAAACTGATCCTCTGAGCTATAAACACAACCACAAACACAACAAAGACGAGAACTACAGCTGGACACAAAAGGGATGCTAGGTCATTTTCTAAATATTTGCCTGATTTGTACTTAAGCAGGAAATGAGAAACTCAGGTGATAACATTCTAAAGCCTACTACGCTTATCATTAAGAGGGTCTTTTAATCCCATTTAATCCCAATTTTCTATAACAAATAATACTAAGGCAGAGTCACTGTACTTTTCAATGTATCCAGGTTTTTCGGTGCGGTATATTATTTTGCGTCTTTAGATTACAACAAGTTAAGTACACAAAAACAATTATTTTTTATTAACTTGATATACAGAGGGCAGTGACAGATTAGAAATAATTGCTGGGGTTTTACAGTACGAACACACTAGCCACTTACTATATACATGTGTATGTGTGTAATTTGGCCAACTCTTGAGTCAGCACCAACAGCTTCTCTGCTCCTCCTCCTGCCCCTCAGCCTCAACACACACACAATACACAGTGCATGTGTGTACACTTGCACTGGAGCAGCCGGCTGGGTTGGCCCACTGAACAGTGACTTCATTGTACAGTTTATGCCAAACAGATTGTAGACCCCCCCTCCCCCCGGTCTTCCTGTCCAACTGGAAAAACAGAGAGGGGAGTGGTCAGGGCATCACTACTCTGAGTGTGAGAGATACAGTCTTTACTGCTTTGTACTGTTGAAAGGACCTGGAAGAGGTTCTGTGAGAGCAGGGATAACCTACGAAGGGAGGACATGTCGGCCCTAAGTTGGTAATTTGGTAATTTGCTCACCCTACAGTAGAACGAGAAGGCAAAATGAGGTCCCTCGACTTCACGCTTGCTTAAAGCATGGCAGCAAGCATCTCTCAGCGCACATTTTGCGCTGTCTATCATATCAACATGCATCACATTTCAATCATAGCATATTATGAGCAACTGCCTCTGTGCTGAACACGGAAGCACATGATCTACTGTCCACATGCACTGCAATGATTGGTTTCCTTTCAGATGGTCCAATACTGTTGCACAAGAATTGTATTTCAACACTGCAATGCAATATGTGCAGTAATCATTGTCCTTGCACTGTTCTAGCCTTTTGTGCTCTCGGGAAGCACAGATACCATTTTTATACTTCCCATACCAAATGTCGTTAGAATATCGATGGAAAAAATAAAAACATTTCCGAGCTCTTCCTCCACTGGAGAGAATTGAAAGTTGCTTTATTGGTCAACTGAGAGACTGCCTTCAGGCTCAGCTCTCTCCTCACCATGACAGTTCGTGAATAGGACCACGCTTCCCTGGATATTCACCGTAACGTCGTACAGTGGTTTGCATGATCCGGGGAACTGTGTTGTCGTGGCCATTGCTGCAGGATGGGTGACCCCACGTAAATTGGTCCCAGGTGGTGGGCCAGACTTTAGCAGTACAAAAATTTATCAACTTAAAAACATGAATGTGAATCACTAAGACAAAAAGATCAAATCTGTCAGAATTAAGCAAAAGCCTGTAATGTGACCAATGAAATTGTTTGCTTTGTATGATGTCACAATTTCCAAACTTTGTCCCTACTTCGACTGATCATTCTGGTGTGCCACCACACTATTTCATATGATAAAAAGAGGGGCAACTATTGTCTGAATTGTGGATGATACAATCACAGCTCTTGGAATATGGAATGTCCAAATGGACACAAGAATGTAAAATTTCACACTTGACTCAATGTGCATGCTTTATATTTGGAGAATTGCCTTATGGATATTTTTGTACCTCACCATTGTGAAGAAGCTTCAAGTCTGCTAAACATATATGTACTAGCCATCGTTCCCTGTTTTCTTGTAATTTTGGCCACTTTGTCTGTAACCTTTTTTCATGAGGTGAACTTAGATTGATGTGTTGTCATAAAGACAAGTAATTTCTTCTTTTCAATTTGATTTTTTAATGTCATGGGCATATCCTCCCAACCCTGATTACACAATGAATTAGGTACTAAATTGTTACAAACCAAAATACACCAACAGAGGTCAGAGGTCTCTTTGTCAGTAGAATGCTGAATATCACTTGTAGACAACATGTAGAAATTCACATGTTGCTTCACACGATGTAACCTTAACCCCAAAACTTGATATGTTTGTTTCACAACCAACCTTTGTGGTTGTGACAAAAGAAAAGAAGTTTGCTTTACATTAACCTCACAAAAACCCATCCGACTCTCAATCAGTCAATAGATCAACAGATTGGCCAGAACAAGCGGGGCCTGTGCTGAGACAAACACAAACAAACCAAAACAACAGGGGAAAAACAAAACCTGGCGCAAGTAAACTGGATAGAACCATAAAGAATATGTGTCTGTGGTATGAGGATTGTGTTCAGCTAAAACTGATGTAAGTGTGCAGCTCACAGCCTGCCAGGCTGCTCGACACTTAAGAGTGGAACACAGTGTTCCAGACTGCACAGTACAACAAACTGTGTTCAGCTGCAGCTGCACACACGCACACACACACTACTCATCATACATCCTACACATCACTGTCACTGTTAAATCATTTGTGCAGGTGTGTGTATGCACAGCAAGTTTTAATGTGTGTGATTGCACGTGTGTGCCTGTTCGGGGTGTCAGTAGTAAGCAGTCTTGTAAGATTAGTCAGACAACTCAAAGTGTTCACATACAAAGGGAACACAGAGCCTAACCCTGACACGTGGCTCCATGGAAACATCTCGGCTACTCAGAAGTAACATTAACACCTGACATCATGTTACAAGCTGTCACGAACCTTGACTCACTTTATCAAAGTGTTAAACTTAACCATTTCACAGATGTGTCAGTTCTCCCACAAGGGCAATACACTGATCAGAGTTCACATAGATTCAGCAGGAGCCACCCAGCAGTGGGGTGCAAGACTGACCAGAGCCTTTAGTGGACTAGGTCAGCATGACTAGCACCACTCATAGCTCTAATCCAAATGTAGTATAATGTATCAACTTATTCATTGAGACATGAGTAATACAATGGAAGGCTTCAGTCATACAGGAGTTTATGCAGGGTGTGTGTTTGGTTTACAAAGAGCTGTTTTGGAGGATGTGCTTGAGCAGCTAGTCATAGAAATATGACTGAGCAATGAGTGAGCACTTACAGCTTCCACCGGTGACAGGCGTGGCTGAGGTGACTGAGGAGATGATATAAAAGGAATAAAGCATATAATGAAATAATTTAATCTTATTTGGCAACAATAGTTGAAAATATCCCCACACTTGCTATCTGTATATCCAACAAATAAATCACAAAACACGAAGAAGAAAAAACAATATACGAGTAACTCATTGTTTCGCCCCTTTTGTAAGACTGAGTACTGCGATGACCTTCACCGATAGCTCTCGGGAGATTTCTTCTTACACAAGGGGCCTTAACAATCAGGAGTGCCTGTATATCGTTCACCATCAAGTTTGCATATTCCATTGCTTTTGGGTATCTTGTAGGAATGAATGAAAAATAACTGAAAAACTTGTTATGAAACCTCATAATAGTTACCTGTACAAAAATGTCATCAGCATACAATACAAACAGATGGTTATTCAAAGTTTGAGTGTGTGTTTATGTATGTGTATATTCTTACCTGATACGGCTGGTAGGCGGAATGGTCCAACAGGAAGTCTAGCTGTCGGTCTAACAAGAACTCCACAGCTGTGACTGACGATAACAGGCTCTTCCCCACCACCGGTTTAAATGCCTGCACACAAACAAATAATGCGTCAATGATAACAACATCAAGACCTCAACAGTAAGCAGCCTGTGAGGGATCCTATTCCCACGAAGAAAGAGAAATGAATCACAAATATAGAATACAAGAAAAAGATTAGAGGCAGAAAAACAAGAGAAGTGAAAGAAAGACAGGAAATGATACACGAAGGAGAAAGACAGAGACAGAAAGTGAGACTGAAAGTGATGAATAAATCAATGAGCAGTGGAAGTCTGACAGTTCAAAGGCAGTACACGCCACTTTGATGTTTTACACGCGCACACACACACACTCACACACATTATTACTGCAGATTAAGAGACAGAGACTGAGCTACATATTTCTGTTTTCCAAGCCACTCACCATGTCCCTAAGGGCAAAATTTGTCAATTCAGTCAGACGATTAAAATTTTCTTTCCTTTTTTGGGTGGATGGGTGGTGTTGACATAATTTTTAAGCGAAGACATTTTTCAAACATGCATACAGGAAGATGTTTTTTAAATGTTTTACTGTGTTCACTCTTTAAATTTTGAATTGGCTTAATTGCAGTGTATAGACTGAAATAACATCACTACAGCATTTGAATCTTTAGATTCACATTGAGGCAACGCATATACAGTATGTCAATATCTTCAGTTCAGTCAGTACGACATCACTTTGAAAGTCACTGAAAACTCGCTACAGATGCAGACAAACAACGTTCAAACTGGGCAGCCTTCACATTTTTCACAGGCTGCTTTTAGGGGGTCTGATGTGTGTACGGCTGATTGATGCTGTTGTAAGGTCTGATACTGAGATCACAGACTACAGGTAACAAAACCTGACTGTTGTAAACTCCAAACTCTCTCTCTCTCTTCCTCTCTCTGACACACACATACATACGCATTCACACACACACACACACACACACACACACAGACACGCACACACACACCAGTCAATCCCAGGAGAATGAACAAAAACGCATGTCTAAATCCCTCCTAACATTCCAGTCTGTGTGCTCCATTCAAAGCTCTCTCTTATATTTTACTGATGATTAAATATGAATTATAAATACTCTGCTTGTCACTAACGGTTAACTTTCGTCTTTGCCTTCATCTTAATACAATGATGAGGAAGAAATGATGTCGAAAACTCAATGTTTCTGATACAGATTAGTACAGAATTTAACATCTCTCTCTGTAACCCCTCCACCCGCGCCCCACCGCCTGCTCTCCGGGTTGAAACTTGGGTCAGTAGAGACAGACACACACAGACACACAGACATACTCACGCGCACACACGCACGCAGACAATTGCAGTGACAAAATATCAGTAAAAGAGAACAGGTGTGAGATGTTTCTGAGAAAGCATATCAGTCTGTCTCTCGTGTGTGTTTGTATCTGACCAGTGAATAATTTATAAGGAGAAGTATAGTGGAATGTAAAGGAGATGAAAGAGGGAGGATGGAGTTCATGCATCACTAAGTGACCCAATATGCATGCATAGCACGCACACGCAGAATGCATGCTCATGTGCACACGGACACTTTGGGTTTGTGATCCTGGAGGCCATTATCTGATGAAGGTCAGAGAGAGAGAGAGAGGGGAGAGGGAGAGCGCGACACAGAGAAAATAAGAGGAGAGAGACAGAGAGAGAGAGAGAGAGAGAGGGTGGGGGACAGGGGAAACAGAGCAAGAACTTCAACAAATACTGCCTGCTAAGCAGAATTATGCCAAATACCATTATACGAAAACAATCAGTCGAGTAGGCATCACCTAAAACAGACTCCCAGTCCTACTTGTACCAAACGCTGCAATGCCACGACAAGAGCAAAGAGAGTCCTCTCACTCAGCTGGTATTGTCTCCGAGACCAAATTATAACACAGCAAAAACACAAATACATCACCCATTTGAACTAACAAAGCACAGAGCAACAAGCAGAGGTATGTGGCCCTAAAACTACAGATTACTGTGGCAGCCTACCTGAGCTCAGTGACTGATGTCAAACATTGCACAATACTGACAAAGCCAGACTCAGCACTCATGAGCTTGGCTATAGAAACTGGCACATACAAGAAATCATGGCTGCATTAAGACACAAGCAATTCTGCGAGCAATGCCACACTGTCACACCACTGCTATGGAGACAGAGGAGCATTTCTTCCTGGCATTTTCCAAATTTTCAACTATCAGAGAAAAATAATTCAAAGACAAGATGAAAAGCAGCAAACTGGTGGGACAATGTGCCAATGAAATTCACCAGAGGAGAGACACTGAGTGATAACACACACATACACACAGAGCGAGATCTATGTTGTACACTGATTATGACAGTGACATATATTTTTAAAAGGTTCACACATTTCTGTTTAGTTTTACTTTTTAAATATAGTCTATTCGTAATAATTTGTATTTTTAAGCATACTTTCTACTTTTCTTTGTTTTTGATGTGTGCGTGAACACTCGGTTAACAAATCCTTTTGAAACTGAAATATTGAGAGGCAAATAAATAGACACAAAGACAAAGAGAGCACAGAGCCCTGTCTTTTCATGCAATAAATCCAACATGACACAAATACAACACGGCCTCCTGTTGCTATAGCTGTAACACCAGTCATATTTGCTTGCTGATACAGTACCACCGTCCTGGCTAAGGGCCAATTTATACTTTCATCATCAGCAAAACCACAGTAGCCCATATGACATAAATGTTCAAATGTCGTTATCAGTTCAGATATGTGCAGTGTTTCCCCTACCTCAAACGTTATTACCAGACGTTTGTTGAGCAAGTGTGTGTGCACACTTTCCAGCGGCATGACTGGAAAGTATGTCCTGTCTATGTGAACGTGGCCACTCTGTCCCATTTTTCATGTGTTTTTGGAAGATCCCTGCACTCATACAGTACTTACAAATTGTGATTCCATTAGTGGGCGGGGGATCCAGTTTACTGGTGTACTGTCCAGTAATAACAACAGTAAGCAAAACACTGATGTGACTGTCGAAGCAGTCTGCTAACTGCACATGCACACATGTAGCAGAATGCACACAAATTTGAAGAGGTTGTGTAAGGGGAACACTCCTTAGGGATGAACGATCGATACTGCGGGCTTGATAGACAAGCTACTCATTTGGCATCAATTCATTGAAAAAATATTGATACTAAAATTATATTAATACAAAACTTGGCTGTCTGTTCCACTTCCAAACGTTTTTAATACTTAATTGTTGGTGCCAAAACATGACTGTGTCGGAGACGTCCAAGTGCAGTCAGCCCAACATGCAGCCGCACACTTCCACATCAAAGTAGTGAGAGAATGGTGAATGGCAGCGTGAAACATGGCGTTGAATATGTATTAAGTTGAAGAGTAGAAAGATGAATATGCGAGCTGAATACATAGAAATTTGCTCTGGTGAAAACATGGTCAAGATTAATGTTAATTAATGTTATTAATGGTCATGTGTCATGTTATTTGCCTTTGAGTGTAATTTTTTTGTTGTAAAAATTACCTTTTTTTTTCCCCCTCACAGACCCATTTAAGAAATGATTGATATCGTTAACATTGGAACAAAAGGTATCTGCATCATATTCAATTAAAAATCTGGTATCGCCCTTCCCTATCACTCATTACTTGCACTATTACAACTTGGCTTTTATGGAGCCAAAAATGCTTAAAAAGCTGAAATTTTTGAAATTTCTGCTTGACTTAATGACTTCCTGAAGCAATTTGTTCATTCAACCCATTGCTTTGTTCCAGTGTTCTGTTTTCCTCCCACAGCCCAAATGCATATACTGTAGGTTAGGATTCTGTGTGTGATGTGTGATACATTCAATAGGATACGTCAATGGCCTCCAGCACTCTAGGACCATTAACTGAATAGCAGATATAATGAACGGACAGATTCCACATGTCTGTATCCAGATCTGTTTGGAAAATATTAGTAATCCATTTGTCCCACTGTGCGGTCACAACAAATTGGGAAGTGTCAGATGTGCATGATGTGTGGTTTTTTCAATATGCAATGGTCAGACCACAAAGGTCAGCAATGGTTGTCTGTACTGCTTATTCATGTTAGCATCAGGGTGGGACTGGAACCTATCCCAGTGGTTATTGGCCAAAAGGCAGGGTACATTCAGGACCAGTCGCCAGTATCTGAAACCGCTTTACCTGAGGAAACCCATGCGGACACACGGAGAAAATGCAAACTCCACAGGACCACGGTCGTTGACCTTGGATGCGAACCCACAACCTTCTGGCTGTGAGGTGAAAGTTCTAACCATCAATCCACCATGTCTGTGTCTGGAATAGTCTGTGTCTTAATTCTGGCTGCTGGCATTGTGTGTGCTGCATCTTGGGGAAGCTACTGACTACGCACACCCTCTACAAATCAGCAGGTCAATAAATATTGCTAATTACATCATTGTTATATTTTGTTATATAATTATTTAGCCAATTTTATTTATTTTTTTGGCATTACTGCTTTATCATGATAAGCACAGTAGAGAAACAGACAGGAGGGACAGCACACAGAGAGGGACATGGACAGTGCGGAGTCAGACCTGCATCATTGCAGGATGTGGCATGCAGTATGTGGTCTGTGGCATGCCCTCTACCTGGTGATCCACCAAGAAAGCCTATTCAGCCAAATTTAACAACATTGTTACCTTAGCTTGTCATCTGTTATTTTTCTTCTATTTACATCATGCTTGCAGATGTCATATCCCTACACATGGCATGTAGTATGTAGACTTGGGAAATAAAGCAAGCAGTGGATAACTAGGACTAGAAACTAAAAAGAAAAACAGTATGTCATACAGTAGCATTAATCTTAGCTTACTCTGCAAATTCCCTCTGTATACCCTGGACGTACAGCTAATTGTTTACAAACTGCTACACACACATCTTCCAAACCCGCAAAACAGTGCAATGCATCATTTTTCCAATATTGTGAAGGCCTAGTTCTAACGTAAGTAGACAATTGTAATTTATGGTCATGGTTGAGTTAATGCAAAACCTACAGACTCCATAAACAAAACGGCATAAACCAGTACATATCACAAAAGACGTATCAAGAAAGAAACAAGAAAGACAGTGTGATCCAATGAAAAAAAGTGGTTTAAGTCTCAGAAGTGTATCTCAGGTTGTAACAATGAATCTATCTTCATACAGCTCATGCAACCCTCACTTAAAGAAATAGCTCATTCATAATTGACTTTGTCGACACTAATAGCCAATTACTTTGGGCTGTTGCCACCTCACTAACATCAGTCTCAACCTGCTGTCACTTTCTGTCATGTACAGTAATCCTTTGCAATTCATGTATGATTTGTTGATCTTTGCTTTTGGTGCAATGTATTCTTTAAAAAAACAACAACCATAACCTAATACATGCGTGTTCAAAAAGTCAGTTATAGAAACTACCGATAGACCAAACCACAATAAATACTATGACTACATACACAGTAGGTGAGCAAATTCAATCTTGATAAATAGTTTACTAAAAAAAAAAAAACAACTAAAAAAAAACTCTTGGCCAACTGAATCCATTCTCAATGAAAACTGATTTGATCTGAACTGAAAAATAGAAAGCATAAACAGAACAGCAGCATAAGAGAGAAAATACAAACATATCATTACCTTCCTCTACCGTTTGCACAGAATGGCAAGAACCACTGCCCACAAAAAAAATACTCCACGAAGCTTTGATCCTCCAATATATGAAAGAAAATAAATGAATGAAAACGATGCCTGGGAGAGAGAAAGAGAGAGCGAGAGTGGTTTCCTCTTGTGGTAAGAAAAGACAGATGGCCAAGAGGAAGAGATGGAGTGGAGAAAAACAGAACTGAGGACGAGCTACATGGCCGACATTTTAAATGCTGTTGACGTAAGGGGAGAGAGAGAGAGAGAGAGAGAGAGAGAGAGAGAGAGAGAGAGAGAGCCAACACCACACACCCCCTCATTCCCTGTGACACAGGATCGCTCTCTCCATCTATCTGCTGGTTTCTCTTGAATTATGCGTACTCTGAGTAACACTCCTATATTATGTGATTGTAGAGCAGGCACATTGACTTCTTGAGTCCACGTCCACATGCATTTAGTGTTTTCTTAGAGTGGAAATATTCTAGCATATAGTGAGCCCTACCTTTTTGGGGGAAACTTCACCCCTTGCCCTTAGCTCACCTGAGAAATGCTTAAGTCAACAGGTTAGTCTGAAGCCTGAATAGAGGAGGGCCCAATCTTGGTATTAACCGTGACTTACATGTACTTATCTTAACTCTGAATAATCGTAATATCGTAATCAGATCACACAGACTACCTAACAAACTACATATTTAGACTGTACTGTAGGAAACCAGGAAGTGGCTCTTTTGAATATAGTTAACTATAGTTAAATCATAGTTAAATAGTTTTGTTGAATAGTTTTTTGTTCAATTCCTATTTCTGCATCTGTGTTCAATTGTATTTTAATTCTGTTCTTGTTTGTGTCTTTGCCATGGATTTTGGGCACTGCTTTTCTGCCTGTGACATGGAAATTTCCCCAGTGGAAGATCATTAAAGTTCATTTCATCTCATTGCAAGCTGATTGAATGTGATCATTTCAAGCAAACTTAATGGAGTGATGGCCTATCCCGTCATAAAACATGTCATATATGACCATCAACTCACTGTTACTAAGAATGAACATGCACACAACTGAGTCATTTAAGTGATACAAAAATCTGACTCAGATTAATTTTCATTTACTACTGACTTTAGTGGTTCACCCTGTAGTGGTTATTACTCACTAATATAGAAAGTATTCTAATATCAATAACTATATTACACACTGTACAAATGATATAATGATAAGTGAATACAAACACAAAACAAAGCAAGTGGAAACAAGAAAGCATGTATGTAACGTGTATGTAAACTGGTTTGACTGACCTGGTGCTGATCCATGACACACACACTCTACACTGTCACCTTTAACCTCATCAGCTGACCACACACCGCCCTATGATTAATCTGTGCTTTGCTCAGTAGCTTTACACACATATACAATGGCACTGAACACGCATCCCTACTCCAACACAGTCATACAGTAATATTCTACAGCCCATCTGCCACACTGAGATTAAAGTTATCACACAAACACACCCACCCACACACAACCCTTCACCATTCAAATTTTATGATGCCATACAATAATGTACAACATGATGGCTGCTTCATCACTGAACATCAAGCATTTAGATGAGTTGAATGGATACAGACCATTTAATAAAATTAAAAGATATAGATTACAGTATGTTGATGATAATTTAAGAACCAGTTTGATCATTTTGGGTGGTGCTTTCTATCTGTTTTACTGCCTTTTGTGTTTAAATTATTGAATGGATGCCTGCTGAGCTAGAAGGAACCAAGAAAATTCTCTGTTCTGCTACTGCCGTTTGTCAAAATGACAGTCGTACTGCCTACGCAATGCAGACAAATATTTTTTCTGCAGAAAGGTAAGCCATAATTACACACACACACAAACGCACAGCCACAGGAGGTAGGCGATTACACTAGCCTGTCCCCATCTGTGTGTATGAGACAGAGGGTGTAATTTTTATTGACCCAATTTCCACCAAACCACCATTTGCCATGGTTGACTGGATTTTAGCCTGGCACATGTAGCACAGCATGTGGCTGTAGAGGACAGTCACTGTATGTTGTGCTGTAGATAAAGTACAATGGTGGACAGTTTGCAGAGACAGCTTTGTGTGTGTGTTAGCTCCATGAGATGACAAACACACAGTCCTTTGTTCTCCTGTCATCATAAACAGAGCCACAGCAGTGACCAGATAACAAGATGCCTGCTGAGTGTCTGTGTGTACATGTGTGCTGTATTTCGCAAATACAAAGTGGGTCGCTGTTGCTAGGTAACATAGTAGGACATTTGCAGCCAGTGGCCCAGGGAATAGGGAAAAAAGTATAACACAGATATTAAACTTCTCCCTCTTTTCTGTCCCTTTATCTCTCGTTCCATTTCACACTTTGACCACATTCCATTTACATACATGTAGGCAGCAGAATATTAAAGCACCTCTAATATAAGACATCCCCTATAACACCATCATGTTTTAAATTAGTACCAGGATCATACTATCTATGCTATTCTCAGTTTTGTCAACAATCAGTGGACTGTCATGACCAAAATGTTCATGTGTTAAGTAGGGACCTAGATTAAGAAATTGCTTGTGATATCTGGGAAAATTTCATGACAAAATTATGTAATATGAGCATTTTATACCAGCAAATAAAAGTATTGGGTAAGGAAGAACATACAAAAGCTTTTTTCTAAAAGGACACCAGCAATGGAATAAGTAATATCTTGCCATAGTAACATAAACCTTGTAACTAGGTTTGTACTAGACTAGACATGGCGGTGTACAATGTCACCCATGCAATATGGTCTGTCTGGAAGTTTGCCAGTGTGATCTGAACAGACTCTAAGACTGGCTGAGGAGGAGGAAACTTAGTCTGTGACACTGCACTCAGTGAAGAGAACTGATACATACCATACATATATGCCGTTTTACATATAGACACAGAGGGCTAAGGTTGTCTTTGCAATAAACAGCAGTCATTCCACCAGCATCTGCCCACGACCTTTTCTTTGTTTTATTTAGGTCCCACTTTCTGTGTCCTGAAGCAGTTTTTTTCTCCAATTGTGGCTTTTTAGTCCTGCTTTAGTTTTTTACTGCACGTGTTCTGATAAGCTGTTCGCCTCCATATAGCTCTTTAGCTGCAACCGCAAACTCTTAACCTACCATCTGCTCATAAACTATGACTTCGTCCTCCTCTCCTCCCTCATCTTGCTCCAACTCATGCTCCTGATGCTAGTACGTTTGTTGCAGTTCCCAGGAATGTTTCAGATGCTCTGAAACTGGATGTTCACCATGGCCACTATATATATATATATATATATATATATTATACTCTGGCTCCAGTCAGTGATGTCACAGATGCTTTTTGCAGTCTGTCGTGGTATTTCCCATTTCTGGTCCTCCTGTTCCCCATGCTCACCACAAGTCCTACCAAATAAATTGTCAGCCAATCTCTTCAGTTCAGAGCTTGACTGGGCTTCATATTTTATGCAAATGTGTGATGATCATCATACGCACCAGCCAAAAACTGTTAAAGATATTTTGCAGCCCCACCAGAGGATTTATTGACACACTCAAAGAAATTGACACCTAACGTGTCACTTCCTTCAGTCAGTGCTAGTATGGCTGGTTTTCTAATCCTCTTTTAGTGTCTTTCTCTCTGCCTTTGGGTGTAGTCTGCTCATTGGAATTCACTTTCTGTCTTTGATGGCATTCTGCAGTGAGTGTGCTTTTAATGAGTTCACACAAACCTCCCTGGGAGAGAGAGAGATGATGTAATATCTGGCCCAAAGATGTAACCCCCCCACGCACACAGATACACACATAACAAAGACCTAGAGTTACTGTTTACACAGGGGGTACTGGGGAAACAATACAATGTAGGAGGATACCGATAGTTGATATTTGTATATCTGTATAATCTGAATATATGCATTCATCAGGTTTTTAATAAATCATCATAATGTATCCATATGGACATGATTGCTATTTAAGACAGTGTAAATAGTGTATTGTTACTATAAATAAAAGTAACATTTTGACTTTTTACACTACATGTTTCAAATAGGTATGGCATTGATTAAGTAAGATAATAAAATTATTCATGTTTTTTTAAGTTATTAAAAGAAATACTTCTGAGTGGAGTTAGCACATGCCTGAAACAATCTCAAGCTGAATAAGCCATTGAGTAATTGTGTCATTCAGTATCCAATTAGTCAATGAAACATTTTGATAGTTGGTGACTAGACGGCTATCAAAATAGTTCATATTTGCAGCTGTAGTCACCAACCAAGTGAACTACAATGGTTGATATATGTTTGGTAGCGTTGTAAGTTTATGCTGCTGCTAATTGGCCTGACAGGGGATGAGGCTCCTGACTGAAATTGGATACAGACCATGGTTTCCTGTGATGTGACCTCATTGTTTACATGCATCCCAACTATGGAAGTAGTGGAAACCGTAAGGGAATGACGAATACATGACAGCACCCTGAATAATAGAACCAACCTCAGCTCAGACCAGATTTGTGAAATGCTGGACTTGTCTCTGAACACCACATATTTCCAGTACAACAAGGGTTTTACAGACATGGGCATTGCTGTAGCATGGGCTCACCAGTAACTCCGACTGTAGCCAACCCCTACATGGAAGAACTGAACTGAACTCCTTAAAAGGAACACCACCAAGCTACTGGTTTAGGTATCTGGATGACACATGGGTCAAAATTGAAAATCAGGGAGTGCACGCCTTCATAGAACTCAATGGACAGTAACATCATGTTCACACGAGAGGAGAGGATGTCAGGAACAATAGCTTGGCCTTTTTGGACTGCGCTGTTCACATTGAAGAGCAGAGGGGCCTCCACATTGGCGTATACAGGAATCCCGTACATTCAGACCAATACTTATGCTTTGACTTTCGCCACCTACCGGAATATAAGCTAGGAGTTGTCAGGACTCTGCACCGCCAAGCTGATAATGTACCAACACATGCCCAGGCCCAAGAGGAGGAGCACCTCCCACCTGAAGGATGCACTTAAAGCTTGCTAATACCCCAACAGGGCCTTTGTGGAAATCCACACAACATCCAGGAAGAACAACAATCTTGCAGGTAGTAAGGAAAATAAGAATAAACACAACAACACTGTCATGCCTTAAATGTCTGAAGTATCTCAGAAACTCAGAAGGATTTTCAAAATCACCGCAACCCTGTGTTTTTCAAACCCAGTAACACACCAAGACAGAAACTGGTCCACTCAAAAGACCACAAACCCAAACACTAACAAAGCAGTCAAATGCATTGAGGAATGTTCAGACTCAGAGAAATTAAGAACCATTAAACAAATGCAAAGCTCAACACTGGAGGGCCAACTCTTCAGGTAAAAAGTTAGCAGTTTACTTATGCCTGAAAGATAAGAGGCACTCTTTCAAGGACAACAACACATATCATGGATAGGGAGGACAGACGGTTTGAAAGAGGAGTGAGCAAGGCGATCTCCATCAAAGTGGAAAAACCATCTCTCAACAAGCGAGAAGGTCTATGACATCACTTATCACCCACCTACAATGCTGTTCTTTCATCCCTTCCCCTGAGTCTTAACAGGCACTCACATTTGGCCTCATGTGACAACTCCAATAACTGTCTTTTGAAACACCTAAGATGTCTCCAATGACTCCTAACAACTGCCACCACAACAGCTATGCCTACTAACAAATCAGTAGTATCAATGATTATGATTGCAAACCCGAAGAGGTTAAATACCTGGGACTCCACGCTAATCAGTTAGAACTGAAGAAGCCCATTGGATGAGAGGTGAAACGTCTTCAAGTAGCTTCAATCAAGTCCAACCCTTCTTGGATAAACACGACATACATGACTGAGAATCTTCACAGAGATCTTAACGTTTCATGTGTCTCTCCCTCTCTTTTGCTAAACAAACAATAATAAATCAAAAAGCAGGGAGCCTAAGAAGAATGGATTGCATTTCTATTCTGCTTTTCTAGTACGGAGACCATTAAAAGCACCTAACATTCATCCATTCAAGCAGACAGCCAAGGTAACCATGCAATGGTCCTCTTGATTGTCAGGAGCAATTTGGGGCTAGTGTCTTGCTCAGGTATTTGAACCCAGAACCTCTGCAGGAATTTGCATGTTCTCTTGTTATCTTGCTCTGATTTCCTCCCACTTACAAGGACGTGCAAGTCAGATGAGCTGGAAACTAAATGGCCCATAAGTTGAATGGGAGTGGGAGCAGATATTTTGTTATTGATCAGAATTGGCAAATTTTGTTTGTTCACAGCAGTAAAATGAAATTTTAAATGTTAAATACATATTAACACATGCAACAGCAAGATATGCATGTTATCAGAGCTGCTGGCAACCAGGAGCGTTGTGGTTTTTGGGGCCACAGTTGGGTATGATTTACATTTGGGGCAGTCAAGGAAATAGTGCCATAATCATTTGGAACAACCAGATGCCGTGATTGTTATTTCACAACTGAAAAATTTAACATCCACCACAAGAAAAAGAATGACATGGATTAAAAATATAAAGATAATAATACAATTTGACTAAACGTCTTATCTGTCCCTTGCCAGACAGGAAATCCACAGAAACCTTATTTCCTTTGTGTCAACACACACACACACACACACACACACACACACACACACAAACAGAACGAAGTAGAGGCGAGTAACACACACTTCCTCTGCTGCGAACAAAAACAATATTAGTGGAAAAACAGCAATGACAGCGAGACTTGCTGTGGGTGTGAGTGTGTGTGTGTGTGTGTGCACCCAAGGGCAGGGTGAATGGGAGTAGTAATAGTTGAGGTGTAATGTGTACCCTGAGTATTTCCAAAGTTAAAGCACTTGGACAGACTGTGTTAAAAGTCAGCCACAGCAGCTGCTGCTGGTGCCTCATACTGTAGGTCTCACCAGAATCAAGCATGGCAATCTGGTATGGGAAATGGCATGATCATGTATCAGACAAAGGACCTGTGATAAATAGCGGTGATGAGCATTTTATGACTTTATCCATTTTCTTAAGGTTGTAGATATATAGATATATATGTAGTAGATAAAAGCCCACAATAGTGACTGGGATTTACCAGGGTTCCACTTTTCAGTAACTGGCTTACAGGTGGAACAAAAAATTAAACAGTCAACATTAAATTATAAGTTATCAATTTCTTTAATCCCAGCTTTATGGTATTTGTTGATGTCAACTGTCTTTGTTTATATGTATGTGTGTGTGTTTGTGTGTGAATGTGTAATCATAATGTTTGGTATAATCTGATATTAGCCATGAGTCACACTAATGATCACTACCACTTCATTGTACTTGGACAGTGGCCAAAAACAGCAGGAAAACATTTGGCATGAATGCTGCAGCAGTAGGATAAGGGAAAAGAGTGCTTGCAGACATCAGTGGCAACTGTATAACCCCAGCAACAACCAGGCTCACACTGAAATGAATAAATGTGGCAACCTATCATTTCAACTACCCTATAAACTAGGGCCATTTATAATGAACTGAATATTATTTAATAGCTGCTTAATCCAATCAATAATATATTATTCAGATTTTCACAGTTTATTTTCACAGTTTATTATTTAAGTGCTGTTTCATTTAGAAATACACGGCTTTTGCACATTCGATTAAAAATCCCCAGTGATCTGTGGGAAACAAGCAGAATTACATGCAAAGCAATGGCGGGGAGGAGTGTCATGGGGCTGTTGGTAGGTAATTTACGGAGCTTGCATGAGCAGTGTAGAGTTAAGAGGATCTTTACAAGCCAACACACCCAAACTAAATGGTGAACACTCTTTCCTCTCTCTGATCGTATGTCTGAAACACACCTCACACATCATCACACAACTATTTGCCCATGCTCAATCTAACACACAAACACACACACACACACACACACATACACACACAACACTCCCTCTCTCTATTAAAAGAAACCTGGCCCAGTGTGTAGGACAGCTGCACACACACAACACAAGCAGCTGCACTGTCACTTTAACACATTCACTGTTGGTTGAGAGGGAAAATGCTAGAGAGATGTGTGTGTGTGTGTGTGTGTGTGTGTGTGTGTGTGTGTGATGAAATTGACTTGACTGTAGTATCATTATATGAAACTAAAAGCCTCTGCATTCTGCTTTTCCTATAGCTACACCCAACAGGGTGAGGAGAAGGCTCTGGATAAATAGCACAGTCTGAAAGGGTCTTCTAACCTGAAGCTAGTAGGAATCCCACAAAATTCATCAACAACACTGAATTATGGCATCGTTGCTGTTCCAACTGCCTCTCAAACTACAACAATGTTCCCACCACTGTACTTGGTAAATGGACTGCATTTCTATTTCTATCTTTTATTCAAAGCGCTTTACAATGTTTGCCACATATTCACCCATTCACACACCGACAGTATATGACATACATATGACTTAGTGTTTCCCCTGCAAGTGGTTATTGACTATAATTTTTTATTTTTTTGGTTTATTTATGTCTCAAGAAACAACATTTATGGTTGGTTATTTCTATGTAAATGACGTGAAACGTCATCACAAGGAAAGGATGACTTAGCTTGACAAGCTGCCTTTATTGCAAACAAATAGCTTTACAAGCAATTAGTTTATATTGAAAAGGTTAAAGCAAACAACAGAAATATTCTTTGGTCAACTAAGGTAATCTGGAAAATAAGTAGTTCAAAACTTAAAAACAAATAAACAGAAGGATCAAAACTCACATAATGAAATAAACTATCAAACTATAACAAAGTCATATTACTGTTAAACCATTAGTTAAACAATTAGTGCAAAGTGCACATCAGCAGATCATGAACACAGTGCATGAGTCATTGCTGCACTTAATTTTTCTTGGCTTGGAGACAAATGTCACCATGGCATCCTGATATGGACCTGTATCAACGATACTTGAGCTCTCCCACACCACCCTCCCGCCTCTTAGCGGAGGGAGGCGAGACAGAGCAAGGCTGAATCACGTTTCAGAACAACCCAACACAGAGACACCAAACGCAAATTATTATTCCCAAATGAAAGTATTTGACAATATTTACCATATAATAAATTTTTTTTTTGGCCTGCTGTTGGCCTGGTGGGGGGTCTTGTTGCCCTGGCAGCCTGCCAGGCTTGTACAATTATAGGGGAAACAGTGTGACTGTTGTCATCGTCACAATCCAGATGCCAGTTTAATAAAAGGATAAACAGTGGCATGGATCAGACATTCTGTCCTATTCTTTGTTTACTGCTTCTTCTCTCTCACTCAATCTTTACAGCACATCTGATATTCAGGAGGAGCACTAACAGGAAACAGCTCTACACTGACAGACAAAAATAGACAGGTGAAATGACAGCAATGAATAAATGAGAAAATAATAGACAGAGAGAGACACAGACAGTGTGACAGGTGAAGAGAGAGTGAAAGAGGCAGCACAACAGACAAAGAGAAACGGAGAGAGTTTGTGTTGTAGGTCAAAGGGTCTGAGTTATGTACCTACGTAATAACTGAACAAGTATTCTGCAGAACTGTCTATCTGAATGCAGAGCTGTCTACCTGACAAAGAGCTGTCTATCCACTGGCAGTCTACCTGTCTGCCTGACTGTGGCCTGAGATAGTCTGGACTTTTGTCAGCAGGATGTCAATATCAGCCGACCTCCATGTCTGCCATACTAGATGAAGTCTTCTAATTCTACATGACATGTCCTGGTAAAATGAAACTTTCAGAAGAGAAAAAACAGGCACATTATTTAACATTTTTTTCAATATTGAATTCATTTTAACAGCAAATAATCAATGAAGAATAATTACCCAATTTATAGTTGTCTTTTACCGTTGTGAAATAAGGAGCAATTACAAAATCACGGCTGTGATTCATGGCATCTTGTGCATGTTTAGAAGCTGCTTTCTTTCCCAGCTGTATGTGCATGTGTTTGTCTGTGCACTGCATTTTGATGCTGTTGCTATGACAAGAACAGCAGAATGGCATGATGAGACACACAAGGGAATAATGGGAATAAGACCGATAAGGGAAAGAAATGCTGTGTGTGTGTGCGTGTGTGTGTGCGTGCAGCTACAATCGGTCTTCAAATCTTTATCTCCTATATACTGCATTACATACTGCAAAAAGTAGGCCACGTTACCAAACGTCCATACAGCTGCTGTCCAATGGACACACACTTCCAGAAAAATACATTGTCCACATGTAACGGCAATCATATCCAACAACTATTAAGAACATACTCAAATCTTTTACTATTTCAGCATGAACGTGTCCACAATATTGTTATTTGAAGTGTACATAAAAGCGTATACATAATATTACAGCCTGTGAGCAGCAATGTGACATATAAAAACAAACACACCACACAACCACATGAAAGCCACATCAGAGAATATGTGAGTTTGTGAAGATAGCAGAGATTTGATGCATTCACTGATAAATGGCAACGTGACATGACTGAAAGAAGATATTCTATCTGATAAATGACTGCCCCATTTACTTCATATAATTTTCCTCATTCAGGAATTCTCCGCTGAAACAAGTTTTGATTTCCGTTCTGAAAACTGATATTTTGTCACTAGGCCCTTTCAGGGGGGAATTCTCAAGTAAGCAATAAATAAGTTAACCCTGCTCTCTGTCCATGTCCAAGTGAAATTTGGACCTGCAACAGTTTGTTGCAGGTTGGAACACATTTTCACTATAGTCCAGACCACATGATAACTGGAGCAATCAAAGGAAGTACAATAATACAGGGAGGCAATTAACCCTCATATCTTATTGCCAGCGCAAGCTGGCGGAAAGTGTCAGCGCAAGTGTCATTGCTATCATACACCCACATTGTGTAAACAGGAAATATATTTGCGCCTATTTGTGGGCATGTTGGTCTTCTGTTGAGATGAAATGAGGAGTGGTTACGCAAATTGTCGGCGTGTTACTATCGTGGGGTAGCAGAATGCGTTTGCACTTCAAACCAAGTCATAACTATATTTTGCGTTTGTTTTGTGTTTTTCTGCTCTTTAAAGAGTGCAGCATTCAGATGTGACGCACATACACGGGTTCTGAACCGCTCTGAACCGGTTCTGTACCGCTTGTTAGACACAGGGCACGGATTATTCTTCGTCTGGACTCTAGCCATCTAAATAACAACGAACCACGTATGAGCACTCATGGCAGGTGACGCCCTAACTGAATCAAATTATGTCCGGCCTAAAACACGGCCATGCCTACCCCTACCCCTTTGCGCCCTGCGGTGAGAATATACTTCACTTAAAAAGCAAAATGAACTTGGCCACACCCCAAATGGAGGACACAGCACTGCACAAGAATTTGCGCCATTGATTGCTTAAATCGGGCCCTAAGTGTCTGCTGTAAATAAGGGCTGATAACTACGTTAAGGAAATGGGCGAATGAGCGAGAAAGGCTTGCAGAGAATTGACAAATAGTGTTGCATTAAGTTTAAAAAGTTGAGACCGAGTTACATCAAAGTCTGTGATGACTTTTAGAAAAGCTGTAGCTTGAGTGACAACAAAGACCAATTCACACATAAGGGGATCCCTCTTGCTCTGAGGTCATGATCCAGGCAGATCAAAAAAAACATCAGTTACTGAATATTTCTGGAATTCTGGGAGATCAATCTAAATATAAATATATTTCAAATAAAACATTTCCAATGTAAAGCAAAAAATGAGCAGGAGGTTAAAACAGTTTTGGTGCAGCAGCAATCTTACCAGGGCAGGCCACTGTATGTGTTTGGCCTTGGTTCCCTGCAGCAGGCCTCCTCCGCCTCCACCTGCGCCTGCTACACCTCCTGCTGCTACCTCCTTCCTCTTGGCCCAGACCAGCTGGTGCTCCAGTAAAAACAGCTGGAAATCCTCATAGACCTTCACCCACTCTCTCTTCTCCCACTCCTGGTCATCAAACTCTACGTATACCTGCACACAACACAGGAAGACAAATACAGATCACATATACATTACATACACTAATACACTTTAAATGGAAAATCATTAAATTCATATATTGCTTCCATTATTTACAATGACCGGAAATAACAATATCAACTGACGCACCTATTAAAGTGGTTTATTGCACAAATGATCAATATAAATGTTCTACAATGTTCTGTTGCCGTGTAAGTATACAGTGACTGTTGTGAGTGTCTGTGTGAATGCAGAACATAGCCTCTTCATGTGATCATTCAATCGTGGATCCCTCCTCTTCCCCTCATCTGCATCTTTATTCTGTCATTGTTCCTTCTAGAGAACTCAACTCGTCCCCCACCCCCACTCATCCTCCACAGGCTGAGAGCCCAAGCCCAGGATCTCTCCTCATTCAGCCTCTCACCCTCCCCAATCTATCCCACAATGCACTCCTGCAGTCAGCTGAGTGATGATTCGCAGCATCCTAGTCCATCTTTGTTGTCACGATCTCTGCCCTTTCTTCTTTCTTTTCATCACTACTTCAATCTACTGTGTCACTACATCTCTCTACCTTCAATTATTATCTTCTTCATTTCACTTATTCCATGAGCACTTACTCCTCCTCTTCCATCATATTCATGACTCTCATATGTTAACTGACAGTTTTAAGTCCTTACATCTAGCATTCTAAAATTAATTCAACCCACAAGTCACAGCGGGGTTTACCAAACAGTAAAGTAGTGTTTACCCAATAGCCTGGGAATTAAAAAAGCCACATGACTACAATAAATTGGTGGGATCATGAAAAACAAAGTTATTACTTCCATTTCACAACAGAAAACAGGACATAAGGACCCAATGTTGCCGTACAAGTTAGTGGACACATATCACACACCTTATTTACGCAAGATTACAGACACAGTCAAGTGCGTATGTATGGTTTTAACAGTCCTTTCGCATTGGAAGAGGTTTGTTCTGCTCTCGCCGCCGAGCACAGTGCAGCCAGCTGCTGGCTACAGTGCAAAAGGTAGCAATAGCATCACCAACTGCCCAGAAGTTCATTGGAATTACAATAACACTAAGGGATCAGTATCCATTCCTAGTGGTGAGAGATACATTCACAGGTGATCTGTCCAATGCGAATGGGTTTGTAACATTGAAAAGGGGCTAATTAGGTTAGTGATATGAGCCACTACAATAAAACAAAATTATTGATGTTACAACAGAATAGTGAGCAGTGAGAAACCATGCTGTACCTAGTACCTTTTAATGTATCAATTTCAAGTTAGGTAGCTAACTCAGCTGTGTCATTAGCTGCTATGTTTTCATATATTTTTGTCCTTCAGCAGGATATTTCAGAAAAGATTGATTTTGAAAGATCGATCTTGATGAGATTTTGTGCCTAGATAGGCACAGGATTTTATTCTCAATACATCCATGTTCACATATAATCAGTCAAGTGTTTCCGCCACCAATGGGCAGCCAATGGGCCAACAGGGGGCTTTGCCATGGCAGAGAGTTCCAGAGAATGGTTTCATTACAGAAGTATGGCGGTTTACGACATAAGTGCAGTGGGATTTCCACATGGGCCAGCATGGCTTGTGCCATGTGTTGACAGTAGCTGTGATTTTATGCTCGGCTCCTTATCAGGGTCTTTGCCGGTGTCCTAATGTGTGTTCAACTGACCACAGTGGGAGGGGTCAGTGGGAGTTTACGTTTTGGATGACTGAAGCTAATCTAACACATGAATGGCTTTTACTGATACAAACACTTGTATGTGCTATGCACACCATGATGCATTTACAGACTCCAGGAAGGCTGGAAATATCAAGACTTGCAGAAATGTTCACAAGTTGGCTTCATAGGATTCTTATAAATCTCCACTTCACAGTTATGAAGTTGTAATTATTACGTTTGATGCATTCAGGCGTGTTTGGTTTTTTTGGTTATTTATTTGTAGCAATGTTTTTTCTTTTCTTTTTAATCAACAGCCACACGTATTCCAGGTTTAAATAATAGGTGAAGCCATATTCTTTTTAAATATTATTGTATGATTAATTG
>OMNV01007810.1:54432-83454 GCA_900303265.1 Brotula barbata | reverse complement strand
AAAAGAAAAAAGAAAAATTGAAAGATTGAAAAAGTGAAAGATTGAAAGATTGAAAAATTGAAAGATTTAAATATTGAAGAATTGAAAGATTGAAAAATTGAAAGATTGAAAAAGTGAAAGATTGAAAGATTGAAAGATTGAAAGATTGAAAAATTGAAAGATGAAAAGATTACAAAATTGAAAGAAGAAAAAATAAAAATAAAAAAGGAGAAAAGAAAAAAGAAAAGAAAAAAGAAAAATTGAAAGATTGAAAAAGTGAAAGATTGAAAGATTGAAAGATTGAAAGATTGAAAAATTGAAAGATGAAAAGATTACAAAATTGAAAGAAGAAAAAAGAAAAAAAAAAAGAAAAGAAAAAAGAAAAGAAGAAAAGAAAAAAGAAAAGAAAAAAGAAAAGAAAAAAGAAAAGAAAAAAGAAAAGAAAAAAGAAAGATTGAAAAATTGAAAGATTGAAAAATTGAAAGATTGAAAAATTGAAAGATTTAAATATTGAAGAATTGAAAGATTGAAAAATTGAAAGATTGAAAAATTGAATGATTCAATGTAGAAAAATTGAATGATTCAATGTAGAAAAATTGAAAAATTGAAAGATTGAAAAATTGAAAGATTTAAATATTGAAGAATTGAAAGATTGAAAAATTGAAAGATTGACAAATTGAACGAATTAAAAATTGAAAGATTGAAAAATCGAAAGATTGAAAGATTGAAAAATTGAAAGATTGAAAGAAAGAGTACTTTATTTAACCCGGTAGAGGAATTATTTCCCTGTATTTAACCCATTCTAACTTTGAGTAGCAGCACACACACACAGCAGCGCACCACATCTAGATCTTCTACTTTCCAAGGGCAAAGGCAGGAGTGATTAACCTACGTCATGTTTTTGTGGATGAAGGAAACTGGAGCACCATGAGGAAACCCACGCAGACACGGGGAGATCATACAAACTCCACACAGAAAAGGTGGAAACAGAAAGGCAACATAATCATACTGTATTACTTTTGTTTCACATCCACAACCATTAAAAGAACAATATTCATGGACTCAGTTCTTGCTCCTCTCTGAACTTTTTGCCTTTGACTTAAGTGTTGAAACTACTGTATCCCAACTGTTCCAATTTATTGCTCAAATGTGGCAAAGATCTGCAAACCCACAGTGTAACCAGGAAAAAAACACAATGAATGCAATGTGTTTCAAGTTTGAAGTTAAACATTTCTGATATGGGTCAAAATATAGGCACAAACAGAACTCCATTGTAAAAGAAGCTCTCGAGTCAGGACAGGTTTCTGTCCAAAATTAGTTTTCTTTAGCTTGAATCATTCGCGGATTTTGTGTCTGTAAAAGCTTTGGTCTCATCCACGCTCCGGTGGGCCACGTCCCGTTCAGGATCCGGCAGACCTCCAGGCAGCCTCACGGTTGGCCGCGGCCATCCTGACACCAGAGTCCGACTAGAGACGAAGACAGCCGGACAGCAAGACCATTAACCTCCACGCACTAGTGAAAACAGACATGTTCAATGGTTTGGTGAAAAGATGTCAGTTTAAAATCTGAATCTACAGAATTATTCTTTGTTTCACACAAGTCACTGCAACAGCACTGTGACAAACACAAAGTTTTCAAACTTTTTAAAGTCCTGACTCCACACTTTATCCCATGTTATATCCTCAATGTTTTTGTTTTTATATCCAAATGTTATGAGGCCTAACAAACGGAGCGCTGACGTCACACCACGTCCAACCAATGGCTGCGTCTGTTTACCCTGAAGTCGATGCACGCCCTCTGCTGGAAAAATGCTGTACTTTCACAACACAAATACCAAAACATCCTGGATGTAAAATTTACATATTGTACATACCTATATGCTTATATTATTCTGTTGGGGGTCATTTTACTGTCCTTCTTAAAATTAAAAGATGACTAGGTAGTTTTTCAGGGGTTTCCCAGTTTTGTAGAGAGCTTTGGGCTGCATCAGGGACCGTAGTGTGGGCCTGTAAAGCCCTCTGAGACATGAATGAATGTCTTCAAGCAGGAATGCACCGATATGGAAATTCTAGGCACATACCGATATTTAAAATAACAATTTGGACAATAACCAATAGAGATATTTTTTAAATTTTAATTTGGTTATTTATTCCCCTTTCTGTGTCAAGGAAAGAAAGAAATCCTCTTTATAAAACCTCATGTCATGGAGACTGTGGACAGCACATTTACCCGCCTAATGAGACACAACAGATTAACATCGGCCGACTGGCCTCGGTGAATGCCACCTTATTTGCAGATAGGCTGATACGAGTCAACAACGTGCATATCGGCCTATACCGATGTTGAGCCGATAAATTGGTGTATCCCTATCTTCTAGTATCTTAGACTATGTCCAGGTGCTGCCGATTCAAGCTTGTGGATAGCCATGACCTGGATGACTGAGAACCTCTACAAATATCTTAAATAGTGGTTTACATTTGTGTAAAATTATATTTGTGGTGCTGTATAGGTATTAACTAGTAAACCATCTAATATATTTAAGATTTTTACAAGGAAAGTCAAACATATATATGTATGTATTCATTATTTTACTTTTTTCTTTCGCTTATTTGTACATTACCTCAAGTTTCAATATACAGGCACAGAACGCATAAGAAAAGTGTCATGAACTCTATATATAATACAATATAAAATACAAAACAAGGGCATCTCAGAATAAAAATACATTTACTTTTCAGTTGAATGATCAATTTATCTCCATTACAACACACTGTAGCCACCGCAGCTTTCAAAGTCTTTTCACTCTACTGTGACTGCCTTCTTTTTTGTCTTCCTTCTCTTCCTCTTCCTCTTGCCTGGTGAGCTTTCCATCTGTCCTGCAGCAGTTATCTGTTTGTTCTCATTCTCAGAAGCTTCTGATTCTTCTGGGGAAGCTGTAGTTTTGTCCTCAAGGACAGACAAACTGTGAGGTGACAGCTCAGAGCTGGACTCGCTGTGACAGAAAAAACAGTCAGGATGTTGCGCAAATACAGACTCTTTATACTTATTTTCACATTCATTTCATATATTTAGGGAAACCTTTATACACAGAATCTGCAGCAGCGTTTGTCTTGTGGGTGTCTTTTTAAATTTTATTTTTAAGATAACCATGGTTTACATTTGAGCTATTTTCGTCACGTCTGCCGTTTAAACACACCCATATCATTAATGTGTACTGTGCTTGTGCAGCTGGGACCAATTTTGAGCTAATTTCACGCAGTTATAATCAATATAGTACAACTTTTTAAGTAAAACTTTGCTTCATATTTACATTATAGGGACTGCAGCTTGGGGTTTGGGATTCTCTGCTTTAGCACATCTCTCCAGCAGAGCCACGAAGAATCCGTGTGTGCGAGTCTTATCCGTGCTGGCTCGCAGACACTGAGTGAGTGGTGTCAGGCCTCGTTCAGGCCACTGTGACAGAAGAGGAACCAGCCTGCAGGAGAGGACACAGAGCTGTTGAGGATATGAACGACAAATGTAATATGACACACACCAATCTTCAAAGTCCTCCAACCTGAATCCCAGGTTCTGCTGCAGACAGGCTGTTATGACCTCCTCATTCTCCTGAGCGTGGATGGAGCAGGTGGAGTAGACAAGGCGTTGCAGGTTGGGAAACTTCAGGCCATGATTCAGGCATCGGAGCTGGAAGGATGCCAGGGAGGCCAAACGAGCCTCCTCCTTCTCCTTGTCAGCACAGGCCTCCTCCCGCAGACAAACCATACCTGTTAGTACACATAAACAAGATGGTGCCAGAGTCCAGAAAACACATTTATGCTGGTGTTGGGAAATGATGGAAGAGTGGCAGGTGTCCCGATTACTCTTTTATTATTCTAATTCTGTGTGTTGTTTGGTATTTTATAGATTCTGCATAATTCAACTTTCAGACACTATTTCAACTTTAAGGAATGTCTACCTGTTTAGGACATGATTGGAATGACTGTTTTCATAACTCAAAGTTGTTAATTTATCAATATGACATTTTGTCCCATAAAAAAGGCATCTGGAAGCAGAAAACACACTGAGATTTCCCCAGCTGAACGTGAAACCCAGAAAAATGTTGAGCACACAACATATAATTAATAAATAATAACAACAACAACAATGCTAAGATTATTCCTACCCAGCACAAATGGAACGATGAAAATGAGGAAAAAAACACCTGTCACGGTGAAAGTTCTAACTTAAGTCTTCCATCACTGATGGGATGGATAAGAGTCAAATCAGACATGTAATTCATGTTTTAATCACCGTATTTGTAATTTTGTCAAGTCCATATTCTTCAATATTTGGTTTATCTTTCCTTTATCAGTCTTTTTACACATTCACATTATATGCTATTGTTTCCTGTTGCACCATGTTTAAGATGTACTTTAAAAAAAAAAAAAATCATTGACACGAGGAACTGAAACCGAAGAACCACGGTTCTGGAGGTATGAGGATGGTAGGATTTGATGATAATCCTATGTCCAGGTGTTTACTTTACCTGAGCCGCTGCAGGAGGGATCCAGGAGGACAAACGCCACATCTTTGTAGTGAGGGCTCTCAGGGTCCACCTTCAAGAAGTCCTGGTTGGCCAGCTGTTGACAGGTGACGCCAGCTCGGAGCAGCAGAGTGGACATGGTGGATAGACGCTTGGCATCCAAATCAAAGGCAAACAGCTTGCCCTTGTTCTTCATAATGGCTGCTAGGTGGCTGGTTTTGTTACCGGGGGCGGCACAGGCGTCAATGACGTGGCTGCCAGGTGGCGGGTTGAGGACAAAGGCAGGGAGACAGCTGGCCTTGTCCTGCAGAATGATGTGGCCGGCCTTATACAGGTAGTGGTCGTGGAAGTCTGTTTTTGGAGAGAAGACCAGCAGGTCAGGCAGAAGGAGGTCCTGAACAAATTCCTTTTGCTTCAGGGTGAAGTCCTCCAGCTTACTGGCCTGTCCACGATAGGTGAAGCCGTCCCTCTTCAGGTAGTCCACAGTGTCCTCCACCGTGATCTTCAGGGTGTTCACACGCACATACCTGTCGAGGTTATTTTACAGTTATTATTATTACTTCTAGATCATTTTCAAAATAATGTTGCATTTACAGTTTGGAGGGGGAGGGGGCAGTTTTTGCCTTATTTTGCTACCTGGGCAGCGGGGCTCCTGCGGCCCGCTGGACGCTGGCCGGGAGCAGATCTTGGTTCCTGCTGACCTTCTTCTTCACTTTCATGCGGGCCAGCTCCGCCTGCAGCCGGGAGCGATGCTTCATCATCACGGCCTTCCACGAGCCCCCGCATTTCAGCCCCTGACCCATGAGGAGGTCGTAGACCAACACTTTGGCCACGTTCATCCTCAGCTTGGTGTGTTTGAGTAGCTTGGTTGACTCGATGATGTCCTGCAGGACGGAGGAGAACTTCTGGGTCTCACAGACCAACGCGAACAACTGCTTGATGTTGGGGAATTTACTGTCGTAAACCAGAGTTTTCACAGCGCCCTGCTTCCTGTCCGCCTTCTCCAGGATCTCCGCAGCTTTCATGTACAGCGCCATGACGGCTGCTACTCCCAAATATTGGGGTTTATTTTCTGTAGTCTTTGCACCTCGGAGTCTCCCTAAGTTTCGGAAAACTGAGTCGTTACGCTCCTGTTACCCACATGGTAGTGGCCGTAACACCGGAAGTACAATCTTACGCTGTTTTGGTGTCGCCGTGTTATTCTCCCCCACCATATCCGACAAAGATGTGATTGGTCAAATATGGTCACCTGACACCAAAACGTCATACTCTTTGGTTTTACTGAACTTTATTAACTATTTAAAAACGGCAAAGCACGTAATTGATCACACAGTTCGGGATTATTTAAAGGATTAACCTTTATTAATAAATACAATAAATACAAACAAAATGAAACTGTATAAAAATGTAATTTCTACAGAATACTTTGAATATCTTTTGTTACACTTTTGACACTCAATTAAAATTAACGTCAGCAGCTCAAAGACTATAATTTTGAGGGGTCAAAATTACTTTTTCAATGAGATATCTGTACTGTTACTTAAGTATAACTTTGATGTGCATTATCCAACACTGTCATTTTAATCTTAGATAAAACGAAACCCACCAATTACCCTTGGATATTTCAAAATGTTTGGACGTATACCAGAGACGTCCCCTTCATTTGGATCAAAGTCTGGCTTCTCAGAGTCACTGTAGCTCCCCACTGCCCAATGGTGCAGTGACTGAGTTGTCATTAAAGCATGATGGGAGTAAGTCATTCAATATTTACCCGCACAACACTCTTACAAAACCCAGCAATGGAGGTTTTAAATATTGTAAAAATTCTCTGGATCTTTCCACCTGGAGGTAAAATTAGAAACATTTAATAATTTTCAATTGAAGCAACTTCAAACCAAGTTCTAACCGTCACTGATCCTGATACTAATAAGAATGACCTATTAGACCAGGTTGTTCACCTAAGTTGCTGAAATTTGAACAATCAACATCACTGCAATGCAATCAGTTGCCCTTCAATGTGAGCTAAGCAGTCTTTTGAAGCAGGTCTAGCTAACTTCTTCCTCAAGTGGTGCCATTTTAATGCTACATCAATAATGCAGAACATTAAAATATAGCGTTTAAGAGCAGTTGGGATAAATTAAGGCACTTGTATAACAATTACCTGGAGTTCATTTAAACAATGACTGACTAATATGATATGAAACATGTAAATACACTATCAACAAATTATTAGAGAAAGTTTAAATTACAGAGATACTCAACACTGCTAAACCATACCAAAACTACTAATCCTCTGTAAATGATATGTGGCATCAAAAACGTCAACTGGAGGTATTTTGCTGCATATTTTATAACATTCTTTTGGATCTTCTGAGAACATTTTCAAGCAATGAGTACAAGAATGAATTTCCACTTGGCAATGAGAATCACCAGCAGATAAGGTACATTTACTTATTACTTATAACTAATTTTAACTCAAACCAGATCACTTATAAAGGCATGACTTGTGACAAGAATGGAATTAGGCGTTGTCGTCTTCTGCTCCGTGACTTCACCTTAAATTCAAGTTTAAGGAATTGTATTAAAAGATGTGCAAGGAACTGTGCAGGACAACCAGGCACAGTCGTTACTTCAGCCATCAGTGGTTTTGGACTATTTGCTCTTAAAGAGTCTGTACAGAAGCAGCCTCTCTGTAGTGTGAGGGGGCAGACGGTTTCTCTTCGCCCTAACAATGCAGGCTGCCATGGAACAGAGACGGTCAAAGCCCCCCGACGTAGCTGGTGCTGCCAGAAGTTTCCTAGCAATATGTTGGAGGCGAGGAAACCGAGTTGCAGACTTCCAGTACAGTTCAGCGGAGCTGCTGCCCGATAGCGGTTCTGACAGGTACATGTCAACCTCTGATGTCTTAATAGTCTTCGCAGGCGGTTGGAGACAACCGAGGATGACCTTACATGTGACATCATTTTCTCTGTCTTCATTGCAGCCACTGTTTTTTGCAGCAGCCACATTAGATGCCACGGTGGCCAAGCTCTTGTGTTCGTTCGACTCTGCAGATTGAGACACTGAGGCTTCCATGCTTGCCACTGAGGCCTCAACGATGGAACGGGCCTCAGACTTTGACGGAGGTGTTAAGAAAGACTTTCCTTCCTGTTTGTGTTCAGAGAAAGGCTGAAACAAAACAATTAAAGTCAAGATCAAGATATAACTAGACATTTTTGAATGTAGGGCTGTCACCATCATTTATTCCAATTAATATACTGAATATGTATTGAGAAGTGAATATTTGTATCTGTATATGTTCTGCGTATGTGTCCATCAGTCTGTTTATTACTGTGAGAGAGACATATAGAAACTAAAAGAACAAATTCCCAAGCCAAACTAATAACATTTTTTATAAATCAGCTAGGGCTGGGCAATATGGACTAAATATGTGCAATATTCAACATTGACTGCCAATATTTTTGTAATTCTTACTCTGTTGTTCTGCGACTATCTGCAGCTAATGTATATTATACTGCTTATTATACTGTTCTGCAATACCTTAGCCATCAAAACTTGATTAATTTTTTACAGCATCTAGCTGCTAGGATTTTTATCATACTGTTTCTCTTTTGTTAATCGTGTTGTTTATAGGGTACAGCAATACATATTGTATATATTTGATATTGATTGTATCTATGTGTATATATACATAGACAAATCTCTCTACTTTAACATGGTTTTACCTCTTGTCTATTGTGTGCTCTATTTGGCAGCTCTCTTGTAAAAACATTCAGTTAATCTTTTCTGCCACAAAGCAACAGAAATGCCACGTGTTTGTCCAAGCCGAGTACCTGGAGTTTGATGGCAGGGTTAATTACAGTGGCTAGGATGACATCCTTCTGCACAATCAGCGACTGGAAGTGTTTATGGAGGCCTGTACGCAGGGCTTTGGTGAAGTGGATGTAGTTGGTGACGCGGCTCTCAAGGACCTTGTCAAGACCGGTGAGGGAAGGTAAGAGGTAGGAGATGGTTACGTTGTTCCCTTGCAGGTCCTTGGTTGGAGAAAAAGCAAAAAGGAAATGTTTTCACTTTTTATACAAACAGTAAAATACTTTTACATTTGTAAGGTAATTTCACAAATTTTGACAAAACACAATATTAAGTTGTGTTAAGCATAAAATGGCAATGACATTTTTTGCTTACTATTTTAGGAAGTAAAATTTCTTAAGCAAAAATAAGCTGATTAAAAACTGATCAAAACATATTAAGCTTGCACATTAACATTATTATTAAACATCAACTTTAATTTTTTACCTGCATTAATTGCTCAAATGGTTCAAGGAGACTCAGGATGTCCAACACTTGCTCACGTTTCACCATGACCAGAGGTGGGGTGCTGCTTGAGTCATTAGCTTCGGTGCGAGCCTGAGCCAGGACGGCCATGATGGCGCTCCAGGTTGACTCTTGGGTCATGCGGCGCAGGGACACCATCATGGAGTTCCAACGCCAGTTATGGGCTGAAGGGAAGAGAGACACACCACAATCCTTCAACAGGACCTAAAGAATAAAATAATAATCACACACATGGATAGAGGTTATGTCCAAAAGGAAAATTATGACTGATGACTTGTCTATTACAGCCTGTTAATGACAGTTTTGTGAATGTGTTTAAAGTTTGAAAGGTGTGTTTGATGTTGCTCACCTCACTCCAGTATACATTTCTCCTGAAGAAAGTCACCACATTGTGGACCTGAAAGAGTAGGTTCTCCACCACCCTGGAGGTCTTCAGTGCCTCTGTGATCAAAAACTGCAGCATTTTGGAGACACAAACAGTCTTGGTCCCGATCTGCAGCTGTGAGAAAGGGGAGTCTGTTTCAGACATCTGGTCTGCCAGAAACGCAAACATCTCATCTCCCTCGGGCTCCCCTCTCTGAGACGAGCACATGACCTTATAGTCACAGAACAAATTGTTTGCGGCCACAGCTCCTTTGGCCTTGTTGGTGAGGATGTAGCCGATGTTTTGGGGAAAGATGCCGTAGCCCAGCAACACTCCTTCCAGCTCTGCGGCCACGGCAGCAGTGAGGTTCTTCTGTTTGACCTGACGAAAAGCCACGGTGGGACGGCGGATGTGCCAGTTTTCGCTAAGAAAATGGAGCTGCACAATGATGATGGGTTCATCCACTGGGTGGGAAAGGCCACCCGCCCAGAGGTCGAGGGTGGCATGAATAGCACCTAACCCATCATTGGTGCTGGCCAGACAGGCTTTAAGTTCACGGATGAGCTGTGGCTTGATAGTTCTCTCAACATCATTGTAGAGTTGCAGGCCCACAGCCCGCTGGGAGAGCTTCGTGTCCTGAGGGCTGATGACACTCATGAATGACCTGAAGCCTGCACCTTCCACAAAACTGTCAAAAATAGAGAGAGGCCCCAGCACATTCTTATAAAAGTATTCAGTACAGTTATGTAATAAACAACACATTTGCAAAGTATAAAACAGAATATTACAAATTAATGAAGCAAACAATAAACACAACACTGGCTACTCTTCAACATGGGCAAACAATCTGTAGAAAATGCTCTTTAATCAGGGAAATATGGGGGCTAAGGTGCCTGGAATTTCTTTAATTATCTAATTCTCTCATTCTAACACTGCACTTGGCCACAGGGGAAAATCCAAAAGAAAACTTTTTTCTATAACCGTTAAAGATGTACTTTTTATATGGCAGGTTGTGCGTGACCAATCATTGTCATTGTTCTAAAGTCGCTATAATTTATGTTACAAAAAAACATTGATTATAATCCTCCTGTTTCTTTACCAGCCAAGTGGTGAACGACTTGCTTGATACATATCCTTACAACCGTCTTTCAATTTTGGGCGAAAGCCAGAAACTACTGAAATTCTTTATTTTGATTAGAATTGGTTATAATTTTGGGGAAATATTAATAATTTTATGTAATTTTATAATTTTGGGAGTAAAGATTCAGAAAGTGGGGGAACATTTTTGGGTGAATATCATCTTTGCTTTAATCCCCATATTTTACACCACCAGCTAAACAACGCACATTGTTGTTAACCATTGCTAGTGGACAACCAACAGTTGTCATTTTCACACCCACGTTGTGTTAGTGGCAAATGCACTTGTGGCTGGCTTAAGTGGTGGGGTGATCGCCAAGTGATTGAAGGCTTGCCAGTTTGATCCCCCACTCCTCCATATTGAAGGTTCAGGAGCAAGACCCTAGCCCCAATTTGAAAGTAGGTGAGTCTTGCATGGTTACCTCGACTGTCCGTGCTTTTATCCATTTGTGCAACCATGGGGTTAAAAATGAGTGGTTAGGCAAATTGTTGCCAGATTGGGGAGGCAGAATGAGTTTGAGCTTTAAACCAACTCAAACCACATGTAAGCTCAAGAACGCACCATTGATCGTTTACAACAGTTTTAATGTGTGTGCATGTGCTGCCCACTGCTCCTCATAGTAAGGATGGATTAAATGCAGAGTATAATTTCCCCATAGGGATCAATGAAGTACTGTTTTTTCTTGCCATTGCTGTGCTTATGTTAGTGTGGATGACTGTATTATTGAAGATATGGGAGTGTCATCACCTGAGAGGCAACATGTCCTCCGCAATCATCCTCAGCACCGCCTCCGTGAACGTCTTTCGCTCGGCCTGAGGGGCCGTGGATAAGAGACCCGAGCTGCAGCTGGAACTGAGAGACAGGGAGGGACTAAGGGATGAGCGGTCCCTTTTTGCCTTTTTGCATTGAGGATGGATGTCCATCATCTTCTGCTTGTATTTTAGCCGCTCCTGTGAATAATCTACCTGCTTCTCTTCCTTGACCCTGACCTGCAACAGAGCAAAGTTTAGGCGTGTAAGAGATAACATAAAACAAGTTGTTTATGCACTTGACAAAAAACCCACGTGACTTTATAAGTAGACAAGATTAACAGACTAGGCATGAAAACCACAACACATTCATCATCTCGTGTATTACACTGTAATAATAGCAAGTTTTTTCTTACCACTTGAGGAGTTACTGGGTCAGTGTCAACAACACAGCTCAAATCCAGCTGTAACACAACACATAATGTCAACAAACACAACTGAATGTAAGGCTACAACTTATTTATATCATTCACCATTAACATGACAAAACGTGACAAATGCTTTGTCTTGTTTCATCCTGAGATTTATTACCAGATACACAAAAGCGTTTTCTTTGGCCTGATATCAAACAAGATCCAAGTCATTTTGAAGCTTTAACCAGCAAATATCATTAGTTGTTAACTGACGACTAAAATACTTCAACGTTGAAGACACATCCTGGATTATACATTACCCAATACACTTCAATGTTGAGGTATGTGAAAACATACCTCTGACATACAGTGCATAACTGTTGAAGAGGTTCTTTCAAGCTGTATAACAAAGAATTTAAAGGGGATGCTTCATTGCTTTTATTTCATTTTGTGAATATCTAACTCGTATGCTTTACTTTCCATTGTCTTTTATTCTTTAATTTGCAATCTGTAATTTCAATGTCTTTATGTTTTTGTTAAGGACTTTAAATCATGTTGGTGTGTTAATGGTTCAATAAAAATAAAACTGCCATGCCTTACAACCATTCATAGAGTATCAAAATTCTACTCAACTAATTCCTGGTTGTTAAAATTATCAGCTCATTGTTTCAGATTTATTTATCAAATCTGTAATATTTCAGTGGTCAAACAATTAGCTATACATCATGAAATCTTCAGAAATGTTTTAAGAACATTTAATAGAGTTTGCAGATCAAACACAAACATCATCTGAAGAATTCAGAGGGGTTGTCCATCATTGGAAAGACAAGAATTAAATATTACCCAAATTACCCAAACAAAAAGCTACAATCAACAGAATTATTGGTATATGTCTCCGGTCTGTTAGCCTACCTCTCCACCGGCCAACTGTTGAATATGGAGTGAAACGGTGTTGTCTTCATCTTTGTAAATGCCTAACTCAGCTTTACGTTTCAGGGTGCTGTTCCAGCGGTTCTTCACAGAATTGTCTGTCCTGTCATTCAAAGACATCAATGTCTCTCTGTCATCAATTGGTTTCTACGACTTGTAAAGGTGAACCACTTCTCTTTTGAATAAAAGCACTCCGCATCACCCATCCTTCTAAATGACAGATAATCGATCACTGCTAACCATCCCACCTTCCAGGCAGCAACTTGGCAATCTCAGCCCACTGGTTTCCCAGGAGAGAGTGGGCTTTGTAGATGACGAGGTCTTCTTCCTCTGACCATGCCCCCTTTTTAACAAAGGGGTTGAGGTGGTTGTGCCAGCGCTCTCGACACTGTCTCGCTTGTCGGCCTTTCAGGTGTTTGGCAATCCAAGACCAGCGGCAGGCCCCATATTTGCACACCAGATCCACCATCTGTATAAAGCACAGAATGGAAATATCAGAGAGTGTTAACAAAAATACAGTGTGTATGTTTGTCATGTTCTATGAATTTATGATTTTCACCATATCATCCTCATCTTTGCTCCATGGCATTTTGTGGGGAGGAGGATCTTGTCTGCTTTTCCAATGGTCCATAGACAGAGATGATTTCTACCATGGCAACAGCAAGACATTTTTAAAATGCACTTAAACATATCAGCTTTACAGCAAACAATAGTTGGTAAAATAAATTAATAAATCAATAAATGTAAAAATATAAAATAGTTCGTACTGTTAAAATATAAAGCAACTTTGTGAATGGATGGGCTGATAAATCTTCAGGCAGTTCCAAAATTCTAATCTGAAAATTTTCACTTTTAGTTTGGCAAATCCCAAAGAAATCTTCTGTGTTGTTTGGTCTTGTAGGTTAATGACAGGTTTTGATTTAGCCCACTAGAATCTTGTGCTTTCATTACAATTATTATATATATTTTTACTGTCATCAATCTTCATGTTATCAGTTGCATTCTAAATCTTTTTCTCTTTTTGCCATTTTATCACATCATGTGATAATTAAAGCAATGTGCATACTCATGGGCTACTAATCATAAACAACGTAGAACAACAAAATGATGTCCATTGAAGATTATGAATCTCCAATAATTTGTATAGTGGTTTTGTCACAATAGTCAATGCTGACAGTAGGAATCATTTTAATGAATAATAGTGCCCAATATGGACAGTCAGTATTATATCCTGATGGACTCAATCAGATACAGCCCCTTTACCATCCCACAGAGTTATACCTTAGTTATTTCCACCATTGTAATTCAATTTGTATTACCTCTTGCTTCAGATAAGGTTTGAATGTTGTAGATATCAGGGTGTTTTAAGAACAACTCTTGACCTCACCTCGTTCTTAGTCCATTTGATAGAATATTTTGAGCTAAGCTTATCCTCTGCAGCGTCTGAATCTATGTCGATACACAGATTACCTGGTACATCATCTTCCATACTGAAAATATATAGGACGAGGAGACAATGCGTTACTGCATATCAGAGGACAGAGTACACACTAATGTAAACACATATTGTATATTCTTAAGTCTATGCAGCTGTTGCTTTTGCAGTGTATTAACTCAAACATACAGGAACATATTTCAACGTTTGAGGAGAAAAAAAGCGGCAAATTAAAACAGGCTAAAACGTTCGTGAATCACATTCGACTTCATCCCCAAGTCAATGGCCTTTGGAGGAACTCAAACTGCTACATAAATGACCACATGGGGGTGCTGTTAGATCAGTATCCACATAGAGATATAGCAATATAGTAGTCGGTATTTGTGACATTTCATAAAGCAAACAATAAATGGTGCTGAATAAACAAAACGAATTATATTTATAATTTATTTTTCCTCTCCCAAACTTTTACCCACCCTCCCAGTACTAGGTTCTCACACACCAGTGGATAAAACTCTTATCTGTGTATCAGAGAGCTAAAACCAAAGAAACTTGCGTGGACAACAAAGATCTGGCATCAAAATATACAGTCATTTCTTTAGATAAAGGCCTATCTTGCAATGGGTTAGATAAGCGACAGAAATTCATATCGAAAACCTATGCTAAACAACCTCAGCTAAGCAGGTACACACAGTAAACATTTCTGGGTGATACGAAGTTATCAAAAACGTCATAAACCTTTCAAGATGTACATCTCAACAGCGTAACGCATAACATCACCAACCGAAAACAACATCAAAATTATGAGCACTAAAAAACTAACTTACATTTCAACTTGACTTTAAAGCTAGCTAGCTCGGCTAACAACCACCGACACAGACTCGAAGCAACGTTAGGACCGTTGCTGCGGTACAAAAAGTAGTGCGCCTCTAATGGTGACGGGGAGCAAATACAACAACTCGGTCCACATCGCCATGTTTATATGGGCGAAACGAAGCCGTCATTATTGCGAAGTTTGTGTTTGTTTCACCATCATAAAACTAATAAAAAATGAATATACCTAAGATACGGAAATGACCGACTGCTTATAAAAATAGCTCACGACCTCAACAAGAACAACAAACACAAACAGTCACTCAAAGTAAACGGCATCTGGCGGTGTGATGGTTTGTGGAGTTACTGTGTTAAGTGGTGACTCAAATCTAAACATTCCGATGATCCGTTTCAGTGTCTTAACTAAGCTGGTCAAATTTAAAGATTCTAAATTAAACTGAAACGTCTCACTAGCGACAATCCCAGAAGAAGAAAAATTGATCGATTTTGCTATTTTCAACATCTGCCGTGATTCAGGGTAAAGTCACCAAATAACATGGGTGCTTATTATTTTTAAACACCCATAATGTGTAGGCCACCAGCTCTCAGCGGCTTCATGTATTAGTTGATATTAAAATAAACAGCTAATAATAAAAAAGACAAATGTCGTGGTATACTCAATTCTTAACGGGTCAAAAAGTAATTACTTATCCACGAAGTTTGCTTTAAACTACATTCAATTCCGACATACTAAAAATATTTAAACGGGTTTTTAATAATGTGGTTTTCAGTTTCTGGATTTTTCTTCTCTCCCTGACCTCCAGGTGGAGCAGTTCTACATTAAGATAGATACAGTACGTGTTTAAGTTTACTCGGAGATAAAAATGTAATATGTTATGGTACAGTGATAAAAACCACAATCAAATGCAAATTAGTATTTCGTATAGGTGAAGCTGACTCATTAGTGAGCCAAATAAAACCACCAAAAGCAGACAAAGAGGTGGAAGTTTTATCACATAATAAGTGCAATATGATACAGACCAGTAGACTAACAACAGGAAAGTTGTAGCATTAATCCTGTGTATTCAAATGTTCAAATATAGGATGAAAAATAACTTTTTAACAGTATGTTTTGGTTCACTTTTCTCTCGTTTGTCATTCTTTGGTTGTTACCTTGCTTCCTCATCTTTCTCCTCTTGTATATTTCCCATCTTCATGTTGCATCTTTTTTCTCTTTGTGTTTTCTCTGTGACGTGAACAGTTGAAAACTCCACACCTCTCTCTCCTGAGATGACTGTGGAGACCAAAATATAATGTCCATTGGAAATCAGAAATACACATCAGAACAATCTGTTTGGGCGTATATACCTGTATGTTATATGTATAAATAAAGGTAGAATGAATAAATGGGTGCGTGCACAAAGCAGGCATGTTTTCAGTTTCTCTGATGATTGTCTTTGCTTGAAGCACTTTAAACTGGATTTCACACTTTCCCCATTTGTGTGCCAGCATTGTAAATATTAACCAATGATTAATCAAGAGCATAAATACCTCAATATTTGCAGAGCACCACAATAAAAGGCTGCAGCACACGTGTGCTTTAAAAAATCAGGTGCCAAAAGGACTTTGTGTTCAGCCTGTTGTCTGCATGTTGCCTCCTACAAGTTGCACAACTTTCTCAGTCAAATCTGTATAAATCCGATCCCTCATGTCTTTGGCTAAATCTGTCTTGAATCTGCATCATAGAAAATTATCATGACAGTAACTGTAATTGGGAGATTTAAATTGCTGTTTGTATTTAAAGAATTCAGCCAACTGCTGCTGTGCTGCTGTGCCTGTCTTTAGAGCTATGTTCCATGGGAGTTGCAGTTGCCTAGTAACCCAAAGTTCTCTCTCTGAGTTTTGTCTACTTGCACAGATCAGCTGATAGATTTTACAACAAGTTAAGTGAAATTACTTTAGTCTCAACTGTACTCCATCCATTCGTTAGCTATAGCGGTTATCCTTGTCAGGGTTATAGTGGGGTTGGAGCCTATCCTAGCAGCCGAAATGCAGGGTACACCATTGACAGGTTACCAGTCTATCATGGCTGACATATAGAGACAGACAAATCAATCACACACCCATTCACAATTCAATGGGAGTGTGGTCAATAGTTCAATGGTTAATTTAGAAACTGCAACCTAAGCGGCATGTCTTTGAAGGTGGGAGGAAAACGGAGTACCTGAAGAAAACGTAGTGAGAAGCAACAAAATCATCAGCACCAGTGGCTACCAGGGGTGGTGATGACCTTCACCAGTGTGCACCAGCGGCCTAATGGATAAGGCGTTAACTTCCTAAGCCAGGGATATTGGCTCAAGTCCCATCTGGAGTGTCTGATAGCTGAGTGGTGCAGTGGAAGTGTGCTGGGCCTGTGACCCAAAGATTGATGGGTCAAAACCGTCCTCTGCCATTCATCAGGATCACATTGTTGTACTCATATATTTAACCCTTTATCCATATGTTCATGGACTGTTCCTATATTCCAGAATTTTGCTGCGCATGTAACATACAGGAATATATAATAATAATATAAAAGTATTAAGTAATATATAAGTAAGTAAATCATATAATAAGTAATATATACAGTATATTCCTGTATGTTACATGCACAGCAAAATTCTGATATCAGACTAGTATCGAAGCCCTTTTGAAAGTGGTCGTCTAGGGACAAAAGTGAACACGTAAATGCATAAATTGCTTTACTCAAAGTCAGATTTCTCACAACAATTTTAAAGCTGTTTGTGACATGCTTGGTGAAGATGCACGGCATAAACATTCATCTGCTGCAATCTAATAAAAATCACATGTGCACATCCAATCCAAGTTGGCATCAGACTCTGGACAAACTCAGTTCAAAGCACGAAAAGAAAAAAGTGATCAGTCCACACAATTAATTTCTTGCTCCCAAAGGATTTATTTTATGAAACAATAAGTATTTTTCTGATGAAGACTTTGCTGGTCAAAATGGTGTTACAGTTACACGTGTGTCTGACAGACAATTGTATGACTTAGTAGTTTCATCAAGTAGTTTAAAACATGTAGTTTATTTCATCCATATTAATTTATGTTCACACAGTATCTGTGTGTCAACATCTGTACTTTATGCTCAAGCAAATATTTGTCTGATTAAAACTTTGCTGCTTGAGCGGTTTCTTTATCAAATAAATCATTTGGGAGCAAGACATTAAGAGTATGTTCTACTTTTCTTTTTGCTGGATCCCTTCCATATACTGTAGGTGCGTCAGTGCCTTTGTGTATATGAGCACACCTAAATGGAACCATCTTTAATAGAAGTAGCAACACTTATGACTTTTTATGCTGCAACATACTGTCAATTTACAGTGCCCATATAGCTTGTCATTATTTTTGTAGCATATTAAATATATGCACAAGATGATGTCTTGTTATAGAAACACATAGAACAACACACTGTATATACAGGGATGCATGCACGCACATATAAAAGAGCTGTGTAACAGACATCAAACAGTTGCAGCGCCCTCTAAATTCACTGGGCCTGATAGCTGTCCAGTGTATATATGTTTCTGTTTGGTGCAGTAATTCTGCGGGAATGTTCTGTTGGCAGTGGTCATGGCTGAACACAACCTACTGCGATGACACTCGGGATGTCCCCAGGCCCGTGTAAATGAATCCAGACAATAACTTCAGACTTATTTTGTTCACACGTTCACAAATGTCAGACTTGACTTTTGGATATATTTAAATATATGACAACTTTCGGTATATTCAAAAACATGCCAATCCCAGTGGTCATTAGGCCAAAGTCGCCACTCCATCGCAGGGCTGGCACATAGGACAAACAATTCCATCACACTCCAATTCACACTTATGGTCAATTTTATATACACCAAAGAATTAGTAATGTAATCATATGTATCCAAGATCCTTTAAATAATCCAGAATAGATTGCCAGAGTGTAAGGGATTAAAAATGATAAAGATATTGTACTACAATGGTTATTTTATTCATAGACAGATATCAGTCATTACCTTACATCTATGGAGCTCTGTGGTTGGTTGGGCACTGCCACCCCCCCACCGACACGCCACTGTATAGTGGTCTGAATGAGAATGTTTTCAGCACTACTGGTACCACATAGAGCATTGTTTGTGTCGTGCAGACCTACATTCCTGTTTAATGGGTCAGTAAAAGAACATCTAAATGTTTTGACATCTTTTTGATTTATTGACAACTTTCCTATATACACATAAACACCCCCCCCACACACACACACACACACACATAGATTTTTGCTGCAGTCAACATCAACCAACTATGACAGTGCTGCTGGCACCGTGACTGAACGCCTTCATCATCATCATCATCATAATCATAATCCTCACTCTGTTGAAGCCCAGAGTGTCATAGTGCTGTACAGCAGCGTAACTTTCCATTCACTCTGTACAGTGGAAATAAATGCTGTTTTCCAGTTTTCTGTCACGGAAAAGCATCTGATACACTCTGAGACATTTGAACTTTAAAGCTAAACTGCTGACGTACTTTAACTTTTTAACTTTAACTTTTTGACGAACTTACACAGAGATACACTTTGTTCACTGTCATTAAACGTATGATTATTTTTCTAAATAAAGCTATTATAATGAGATAATATCTTCAACTTTTTAACCAAGTTACATTATTAGCAGACACTTTTACATTACTACATTATCCTTCACTAGCCTGTTTTATGTACAGTTGCTCCTTAACTTTATTAACCATTTCATGTTGGCATTAGATAATAAACATAACTAATTAACACCGTTGCTCACTATCCACACCCTGGAAATGATGTGCAGGTAGATGTATTTCTTATTACAGAGCAAAAATATAAACAGCCACGACAGGAGCACCGTTGTGCAGACGCCGTCATTTTAAAAATACACTACACATAGATCAACATCAATACGTGCTCGGAAAACACCTGCGACTTTTTGGTGGAGGCTCACGGCTCATTTTTTCCGTGCATTGTAGTAAATCACTGGCTACCTGAGCAGACCTGAGAAACATTGCAAAAAGGTTTTGGACGTTTGAACCACAGATAGAGGAAAACTCTGCAGTACTGAAACAGTACAGACGTCATGTGAAATGATGGAACAGGAAGTCTTCTTAGTGTCCCCATGTCTGAGCTAAAGAAGCATCATCACTCTGGGAGAGGAACACATCACCTATTTTACTCAGTTTACTGTCTGATTTCACCCACAGCTGTTTCACTGGAACTTCCTGTCTCACAGGAAGCTGTCTTCAGTGGCGACAAAGGAGAATCCATTGAAGGCGTTGTTGGAGCTGGTGCTGGCATTAAACTCTGGGGTTTGACTCACCGAGTTGGGAACCATCTCTCTGGTGAACTCTGGGTCGATGTGTTGAATGTCTGCAGGGCCTTTCTGGTAGATGAAAAAAAAATCACACATGTTGGATAACTGGAATGTATCTCAGCCTTTCATTCATGTCAACAACAACAGATCAGCTAGAGGTGACGAATGAGTTCAAGTCATCATCGATAATATTCAAAAAATACTTTGTTCCTTATTCAGTTGTCCCTCACAGTATTGTTGTATTGTTGTTATGGTTACCAGCGAGATCCATATTCTAACCAGTTGGATATCAGTATTCTCTGTTGTGAGGGCATAGGGGAGTTACTTTGATAGGGGAGCTACTCTTTTAATAAAGTAGGTAGCTTCATTACAAGCTCTCGATAAAAAGTGTCTACAGTTAAGCTACTTTATACGGCAATATTAAATAGTCCTGCAGTTTTATCCTCAAAATTCAACCAGTGGGCAAAAATGGAAATATTTGAAATAACATAGAAATCTGTAATTCTTCTCTTAAGCAATGTAAACCTTTACAATAGATAGATAGACAGACAGACAGACAGACAGACAGACAGACAGACAGACAGACAGACAGACAGATAGATTATTATTCCCGAAGGCAATTCAAGTCATCCAACACCAACAATAACAAAAACAACATAAACAAAAATAAAAGATTCTGTTTTATATTATTAAAGAGTACACAGATTTGAAAGAAAATCAGGTTGTGACTTTACTTGCTTTCAAAACAAAGAATCATGGATAATCTTCTTTGCACAATTTCAATATTCGGGGTAAACAATGTGGCATTGTGATGCATTTCCCTTTAGGCTCAGTGAGTTTTTGGCAAACAACACAGCTAATTGTGATGAAAATATAAGTAATTGTAAAAGCCATATTGTTTTGAAACTGGTAAAGCTACTGTTAAGCTACTAAGTTGAACTTAGCCACTTTCAGCTAGCTAATCTACAGCGTTGACCATAAGTAATGTGGCTGTAGCATATAATATAATAATGATTGTCAGCGTGGTTAGATGAACAAGGAAAACAGCACAACCTACAGAAACCCAAGTGCTTAGTAAAAGTAACTAACTACATTGAAGCTGCTTCAGGGGCCAACATCAAAGCTGTTTAAAATGACCAGAAAGTTATATGAAAATAGCTTATAAAGTTTAGTGGCAGTGCTCGTCATTGACACCCCGCAACATGAGAAATAGTTGTAGCTTGGTAACCGCTACTTTTGGGGGAAGCATAAGTTGCTTGAAAAGCTACATTGTTGTCAAAATAGCTAAATTATTGTAAAACTTCGAAATAAGGTAAGTGTCCTAGCAAATTGTAGCTAGCTAATTCCCAACTCTGAATATAAGCTATGTAGTAGTAGAATAAAATCAGTGACTACACAAACAAGGAAAACGGTGCCACCTACACAGAGATCATAATATAAGATCCAAAGAATGAGACCTCACTGTGCAACTGATACATAAATCATGATATAAGGTGAGTGATTCAAGAGTGAGAAAAGTTAAAGGAGTTCAGTTGGAAATGAAACCCAGTGAAGAATCTAAAGCCTCTAAGATAAAGATAGGAGGGACACGGCTCTGTCTGAGGGGACAGAGGGATTTAAGAGGTAAGATTTAATGAAGAATACAAGAGGGGTTTTGTCAGCTGATGAGTGAGTGAAAAACGGGAGCGGATCTGTCTAGACACAGGCAACCCAGACAGAGATACGTACAGATGGACATGATATGAGGACAGGGAGAGTTTATGAGTTTGAACTCACTCACCACATTGGGGTTGTACGGAGGAGTAATTCTCTTGTGGTAAAGGTCGTCCCAGTTGATTGGAGAGAAAAAGACGTGATTCTTTATTTCTAACTAAAAAAAAGAAAGATGACACCAAAGCATGTTCAAATGTAGATAAAGCTGTGAAATGAGACCTGTATCTGGCATTTACAAAGTATCACGATTTACACATTTACGGAAAGCTGAACAATGTGAAGTCTGTTTTGAGGCTCAAAGTGAGAAATAAAAGCATTATTTTAACGACACTCACAAAGTCGGCGATGGCCCCGAGCCGTCTGTGCTGGTCCTTTTGCAGCAGGCCGATCAGCAGAGAGGAGACACTTTCTGATTTCCCGGGAGGCAGTGGGAGCGTTTTGTGGAGGATCCCATCGTACATTTCCGCAACATCACGGCTGTAGAAAGGAGGCTGGAACAGGCAGATGAACACAAACCTCAAAACAATGCAAAGTTACCTTGTGGATTTTCACCGTTAGTCATTTAAAAGTGGGGTTTTCAACCAATCTTGCCCCTGGACCACCTTCTTTAATGACTCAAAAACAACCTGTAGTCCTTTGATGTGGGGTGGTGAGGGCTGTTCTTACCTAAAAGCAAAATTTCTGGGTGTGATGAGTCACACACAATCTTTTTAGTCTCTTTTTGTTAGGCCAGTGGTGGACAGGGACAGTCTCATGTCATTTTCTGTATTGTTCATCTATGTCAGTGTGGAAAATCCACAGGGATGGAGGATTTAATTTAGATGGATTCGCTTACACACACACAGATATGCATATGTATTTATATATACTGTATATGTATGGGACAAATATCAACACAAACACACAATGTTGGTGACAGGTTGACACACATTCATACATGAAACACACCAGGCTGTAAATCATCTCATAGAGCACTGCTCCCAAACACCACCAGTCCACTGTGCGGTCATATGGCTCCTTACGAAGAACCTCCGGTGCCAAATACTGCAGAGTGAGAGCAAAAGACAAAAGAGGAGAGAGTTGAAATAAAAGGAGAGGGATGAGCATGAAGTATAGGTGGATTAGATATTTCTTATGTATTAAGTGTATAAAACACAGTTCCAAAGTCAAGGCTTAAATCTAAAAATACTGCTGTCTTTAGAGCTGAAACTATCACATGAAAATTGAATTCTTACAATTATTTTTAAAACATCATTTTATATATGGCACAACAGACTCAAGAGCCCTTTCACATTGTATTTTACTTGATCATTGTTTGATTGTTTGTTCTATTGAGAAAGAACATTGTATTTGTACTTTTCCATTGATGTGTAATGTACCCAAAATTATAGGATGACTCTATTATCATTGTTGTTATATTATTATTAGTGTGTTAGTTATCTCAGTCTGTGTGTGTTTGTTTTTACCTCAGGAGTCCCACAGAAAGTGGAGGTGGTTGCTTCAGGTTCTACGCCTTCCTTGCACAAACCGAAGTCCGTCAGCACCACATGTCCCTGCACACACACACATGCACGCACGCATACGCACAATATACAAGTAAATATATCTAATTGATTTTTATAAATACATATAAAAATAAATAATAATAAAGGCACATGTAGGTGTCAGAGTTGGTGGGGAAAGGTGAATTACCTGAGAGTCTAACAGAATATTCTCTGGCTTTAGATCTCTGCAGTGAACAAACATGAGCAGACAATAAGGAGATAAATTATTCGATAATTAAGTATTGAAATCATCAAAACAACAATTTATAAATTTATAACTATAAGGTAGGAAAGGATTCACACATTTGGAGATGGAGCTGTGATCATCAATGTGCCAAATATATATAACATTTCTCTAAGGCAATTTTGAAGTAAAACAGAGAATGTGATTATGTTTAACCTGTAAACGATGTTGAGAGAGTGAAGGTAGCCGATGGCGCTCGCCACCTCCGCAGTGTAGAACCTCGCTCTGGGCTCTGAGAAACATCTTTCCCTCTGCAGGTGGAAGAACAACTGAAGAAAGAAAGAAAGAAACACAGTGAATACAAGATGTTTGGTGAAGACAACAGTGACATAATGACAACAGGAGAAGAGCAGAATGGGAACAGAAGGAGAAAACATAAAGAAATTAAATCCTTAGTTTTGCAATTTTGTCCTCTAATTTTTTTTCCAAGTTTTTTTGGTTTCTTTAATCCATGGAGTCCAGACTGGTTCATCCTGAGTTTTCGCTCTTTTCATTCCTGTGGGTTTCTTCCATTGTGTTTCTCTGTGTGTTTATCCATGTGAGTCCCCACAGTTGCAGGAACTTCCTCCTACGTCACTAAAGGTCCACCATGACGTCACGTGAAACAAATGACCGCATCATTTTCCTGAGAATGTCAGTTCATTTACGAAAAATCCAACACAGAGTGGAACTAAAAAAAGAGCTGAATAACTTTTAACATCAAAACATCACAGAAAATGCTAAATTGAGATTTGTTTTTTAATTTAGAAAAATTAACTTTAACTGTTACTGACTTCAAAACAGCAAACGTTGCATAACTGAATGAAAGGAAATGATTGAAATAAATGTTTTTATCTGGCAGCTGTGGTTTAATGTGTGCAGGCGTCCTGCTGGCTGCAGGCCGATGAGCCGTGTCTGATTTGATATAAATGAAGGATTACTTATTAGGAACATTGTTACAGTGCAACGTGAGGAGGACTGGACAAGAACACAACAAGGAAACCTCATGAAGCCACGTCTCATTTACATGGTTTCTACAAGAAATTTACAATTCAATTTCAAAACAAGACTTTTACCGTAACTTTTCCATAACAAATGTAACAACTAAAGCAACCTCAGCATCGACGACTGTGCTACAACGGAGTCTTTTACCATTGCTGTTTTTCAGCAGATAACCAGGCCTTATTAAAACTATGTTTGTGTGACAGTGTAATGATGACCACCGTCAGTGTCTGGTTTCCTGAAATGATATTAGAGTGATCACTGTCATCTCTGCGGTTCTAGCTTAACTTCACAAGATCTGAATAATCATTTAAATATCCATGATTTTTCCAAAACTTATGATTTTTCATAATTTTCCATAATATTGCCAGGCCTGGAAAAGACATTTTCAAATGTTTTTCAAAATTTGCTTGCGTGTGGTCACTTTTTGACACCATCAAAGTAAAAATCAAATACAGTTGATATTGGAAAAATAATAATGATAAGTTGCTTTAAGTATTACAAAAAATCAAATAAGAGCACAGTGGGCAGCTTCTGACAGCCTTTTCACTGTTACTGATTCACAAAGTCATTTACAATACAATTCCTGTTGCCCAACATCTCTGACAGGATGTTGATGTTAATCATCACTGAAATAATTTTGTGCAGTAAACAAATTCAATCAATTTCCTGAGCCACTGACGGAAAGCATAAAACTCAGAGCACAAAGCAGCAATCTGTTTCACTGAGATGAAATAAACAACACGGAGTAGCAAAACAAGCTTCAATTTAAACAAATATCCACAAATAGAAACATATTTCCTACAGTATGAAAATTAATCTCTGCTCTGAGAGAACAGAAGGTTTGAGATCGTACCTCTCCCCCATTAACGTAGTCCAGGACGAAGTAGAGCTTCTCTGAGGTTTGGAAGGAGTAATGGAGTCGAACCAAGAACGGATGCTTCAAACTCTTCAGCAGAACATTTCTCTCTGCCATGATGTTCTTTTGCTGTAAGAGAAAAAATTACAAAAAGGAGTTCAAACACAGCTGTGCTTTACTTCCTGTTACATTAAATACATTTATCAAGGCATTTCAGAATATACAAAGTTTTATACTATTAGAAATGTCCTGATAAAGAACAACGAAATCCAGAAACAGACTCAATAAGGCCGCAGTGTGTGTTTAACATTTGATTTACAGATTTTGATACATTACATTCAATTCTATCTCTGTTTCCTTCTGACTTTACTGTCTAACACAGCAGAAAAGGCTGTAAAAGAGCTACTGGATGCTAAAATGCAAAGAATGAATAAAACAACAAAATCTGCTAAACGTAGAATTATATGTTAACAGGGTTTCTCCTAATAATTTCAAGATTCTTGTTGGAAATCCAAGTATTGAATATCATCGGGTGCTGAGGAACAATGCAATAAAACTGAAAACAGTGGACCCAAATAACTCGAAGTTGTGTTGGTTTCCTGCTGCGCTGGGCAGTTTGGCCTTGGTCAACTTTTAGCATTTACACAATATTAGGTATTATTAATATCAGTCATAACACAAAAACGTAAAAAGGTAAGATTAACTTCTGGTTAGTGCAGTTTTACAAGGAAACAGAGAGCAAAAAGCAAAACAAAAGAAAGTGGAAGTCTGACAGCTACACATGCAAGCACACACACACTGATACAGGAGAGAGAGCACGGGAGAGCACATATTCATCTTTTTACTCCTCTATAATAACCAAAAACTCCACATCTGACGTGAGAAGACGTTTGGTGTTTCCATGATGCTGCAGTCAAACACACCTCTGTCCCAGTTTATTCTGTGGGTGTTGTAAAATCCACTTCAAGTACAAAGGACAGAACAAGCTGCAGATTAGATAAGATTCACGTTGTGTTTCTGGGTCATTAATAACACACACACTCCAGATACAACAATCAACGTCCTTTTTCAAACATGTACATGTATTTGTTTTCATTTCCTGGTGATACACTCCATCCTTACATGGACCTTATGAGCACACATAAGAGGAGGCAGAAATGTGTTTTCATTTTCATCTTCATCTTTGATCTGGCTTTGATTCGAACAACACACTCGCACTATTTGTACTAAATTCAGCAGCTCGTCTACAGCTCTAATATATCTGTTTTCTTTTCATTTTCTAATTAAGTACAGACAGGTATTAGTGTATCTTTGAAGTTTTGTGGTTCATTTTTTTTGTATTTTAATCAGAAATATTACTTCATCACTACAAGTAATACTAGTAGCAAGTTTTTACTAGTAAGCCACCTAACACAAATAAATGAATGAATGAATGTATGCATGAATGAGCTGTGATTTCATATAAACATTCACCTCCTTCTTCTTCAGGATGACTTTCTTCTGCAGGACTTTGACAGCATAGAATTTGTTGTCAGCTTTGAGTTTGGCGAGCAGGACCTGCATGGAGGTTTGTTTATTAGGGTTTGTTTGGTAAACACCATGACACGCTGCTATCAAGGTGTTACATCAAGACATACACACACACACACAGTGAGAGAGACAGACGTGTGTATCTGTAAAAACAGATGATACAGAGAAATGAGATACAAAGATAAATGGTCTGAAATCAGGATGGAGAATAAAGGACACTGAGAGGATGAGGGCATTTTTCCATTCTATGTTTGCTGGGACTGCATCATGACGATGACGTAATCTGATCAGGCCTTAGCAGACTGAACAGTTAATGATTCATGAAGCAGACGTTAGCTCTCTGTCTGTCTTTCTGCCTGTCTCTCTCTCTCGCTCTCTCTCTCCTCTTACCTTTCCAAACGTCCCTTTGCCAATGACGGCCAAGAAGTCAAAGTCAGTGGGCCTGGCACTGAAAAACAGAGCAGTAGTATATTAATATATTACAGTACAAAGCAAAAGGCGTCAGGAAGCTCTCGTGTCTGCAGCTTCTATCTGACAGATTTACAGCATCATAGAGCTCTATTAAAAACTTTGCTTTTGTGTAACTAATGAATGAAATAATGAGAAATACATACAATGTACACTGTTTGAAGTCATAGCTATGAAGATGCAGTGGAGTTAAGTCTCTGCAGTGTTTTATTTGTATTTTCTTAATAGTGTATTTTTTTACCAGTATTTTACATTTGTAGTTTTACTTATTCAAAGAAGTTGGAATCACTGCGCTTAGCTTCCTCTTAGGTTTGGTGTGTAAAACAATAAAGACAAAAAGATAGTAAACAGATTATTTTTAATTACTTATATCAATACTGATACTCCATGCACAATCATTTCACTACTTATTTCCTCATTGTGCAGTATTTTTCCATAGACAATGTCATTTAACCAAGTTCTTATTCGTAATTGCCCTGTAAATATTTTTAATAAGTATCTTCATGTAAAAAGGTCAAGCCAATCACTTGACCTTTTCAGAGTTTGACATTTTGGACGGATTTAAGCTAAGGAGTGAATATTGTGTTACAGTCCCAGCACTGACTGTGGGTTTGCTGAAGGTCCCAGGTTGACATCATCATGAGACAAGGAAGAAGTAGAGGAGGATGAGGAGGATGGTGAGCGTAGCTGGAAAACAGATAAAGAAACAAATCACACAGAGCAGAGAGATGACACCATCGACATACTGTCTCTTTAATTCTAAAAGAACCAATGAGCAAAAAAAGAAAAGAAAAGAGATTTTTTGCACCAAAGTATTTCAGACAGTAAACATAAATAATGAAGAGACTCACATTACTGTGAGCCATGGTTATCGCCCATAACACTTCAACTGGAGACTCTGCATCAGTTTTTAACTTGAGAGGAGAGGAGAGAAAGAAGACAATGAGAGGAGAGGGGGAGAAGAGACAAGGAGAGGAGACAAGGAGTGAAGAGGAGAGGAAACAAGGAAAGGAGAGGTGGAGAGCAGACAATGAGAGAAGACAAGGAGAGGAGAGAAGAGGAGAGAAGCATGGGGTCAGATTCAACTTTCACAATTCCTTCTGTTCTTTCACTCCACTGTGTGTGTTTCTTTCACTGTGTGTGTGTGTTTGTGTGTTACCAAGTTAATCAAGCATCAAGAGGAGCATGTTGGTCTGGTTTGACAGGTAGAGGATGCGGGAAGAGGAAAAGCACAGTGAAGGACATTCTTCCGTGTATGTGTGTATGTGAACACGTTTACATGGTAAATATTGTGTCATTCTCACTACTGTGACAACATATGGGATAACAGAGGTCACACGCACGCGCACGCACACGCACACACACACACACACACACACACACACACACACACACCGACTGGTTCATATTTAAGTGACGTCTGATTCTGCCCAGATAGTGCTGAGCGCCTAACAGTCTGACGCTCCAGTTCCAGTCCTTGGGAGCCATTCGGTCATTGTCCCTCTGTAGTAAACAGACCCACGCTACGCAGACCGTTTTCCCTCACAGGTCGCCCTCTATCTCCTGCCGTCATTCCTTCGCTCAGGTCATCTCTGCAGGTCTCCGTGGACGTAAATAAACGAGTCCCTAC
>OMNV01007810.1:28613-40990 GCA_900303265.1 Brotula barbata | reverse complement strand
GACAAAACAGAATTCCAAACACAATTTCTGTGGGTTGCTAATGTCACTCGATGTCTGTTGCTCTCTAGGGTGATGAAGATATAGGGAAGTGTGAGAGGGTGAAGGCCGAAAAAGGGCAGCCCACCCATCGCAGCCTTACACGCGGAGGGCAGATTTACTAAAGGATATACACGACTCCTTTCAGAGTCCAAAAGCTCCGCCTAAATAAGACCCAGCTGATGTTGCCGTTTTCTCTTCAATCCCCTCCCCTTTTTGCTCTCGGGTCCTCGTTTTCTGTAGGCCTCTTTTTACTAATCCTCTCGCACTGCTTGACCTATGACTTTGTGCCCATACTTTTTCATGTTTCTCCCCCTCTTTTGTTCTGCTCAGAGAGGGTGTATGTGTGGCAGATCTCAGGGGAACAGGTAAGGTATAAATCTATAGCAGTTCTGACATCTCCCAGTCTCTGGTTCCCATTTGGTCGGATGCCCTGCAATCACTCACTCCTCTGCTCTCATCTTTCCCTTTCTTTCGTCTTCACTCTTTTCATTTTGCAGACACTGACTAAACCACGTGTAGTTATTTAAGTTTCATCATCAATTCGCCTCCAAGATCAACATGCATGACAGAGGATGGTCATTTTTTAAGATCTTTTTTGTTTGCCATTGAACATAATCGATCTAGAAACAAGATGCTGTCCTTTCTGAGACATTTGGCTGTTTAAGTGTCAAAATGTTTTCCATCCACACAAGCATTTTCATATTTTAGCATAGTTGACCATCCACACCAAAATGGCGAAAATCCTTCAATGTCTCTAATAGTAACACACAGTAAGCCTGAAGCAAGACCTGAACAGGTTAATACCATTTCCACCTCACATTTTCCCGTCTGTTTAATCTGACTTGAATATAAATCCTTCCTTTTCCTCTGGATTTTGGAGACAAACATACATGTAACCAAATATGGACCACGTTGCCACCCCATGTCGTTTGTTTTGGTCAAGGCCACGATCGCATGATGGGATCACATGACATGATAATAAGCCAGTGTTTTGTAACCTTTCCGTTCTCAGATTATTCCACTCTGGAGCGTTTCTGAAAAGTTTTTGATTGATGAAAACACTGCTAAAAACAAACTAAATGTTCTATGGCAGATGACATGTTTTTAAAATTTGTCCTCACGCACAATATTCTCTAAAAATAAGCCCTCAAAACTAATAACTTGTAATAGGAAAAGTCTGAGTAAACTTGCATTCAAACTAAGAAAGCAAAACACCCATTATGATGCTTGTTGGTGCCATCTTTGGAATGTAATAAAATGCCTCCAAATCCACTGTGGACACAGGAGGACATCCTGAATACAGACTCATTGGAAACGTCTTCATAGGAGCTGTGTGTTGGACAAACAACTCTTGTCCAAATCAATGAAATCTACTGATTGTCTTTCTTTTGGAATCTATTCTTCCTCACAGCAACAGGGAGTCAACGTAAAGTTTCAATGAACATGAAAAGTTTTGGTCAGTTTTGCAGCAGCAGCAGCAGCACAGGGGGGATAAGTTCCTGCTTGACTCTTTCATCTCCATCCATATCTGTTGATCAGTCAAACTGCTTAATGTGGACATGTGTTTCCCTGCTAACAATCTGCTACAGGGCACACACACACTAAATGAAGAAGACAGCCTGTTTCTTTTCCCACAGTGAACAGGCTGATAACAAATTACAAGAGATTTACATGAACTGTTATTTTTTACTTATGCAGCATCACCTACGTAAATATTGTCATTTTGGATTCTGCTTCAGGCCTCGTATGAAGTAGTAGCACTGGATATTGCAGCAGAAATTGTGATACATAGAGTTATGTATAAAATGTAACTGGCTGAGAAATAATTTACCAACAATGTCAGACAAAATGGGTAAAGTCAAGTAAAAATACATCACTTCTGATGAATATGTACCTTTGTTGAGTATAAATTTGTTTGCAAATTATTACTTTACTAAAAAAAAAAAATTCCAAAAAAAAAAAGTTTGTTCGTCGGTAGAGTAAATGGCTGTGAAGATCAGACTTTTTTTTAACTTTTACTTTCAATTCTTAGGACTGGAATTTAAGATAAGTGCTCAGGGATCGTATCAGTGTCCACACAGAGCTACCGTGCACAATTTGAAAATTTCTGTTCTCAAATGTAACAAAAATAAAATTGAAATTAGAATTAAACAAATTATACAGAAACAAACAAACAAATAAATCATTGATAATACGGAATAAAACCAAGTAATAATAAAAATATAATAACAAACAAATAAATCAAACAAGTAATTAAATTTTCATTTTCTCTGATGGCCGGGTGGTATGTGCAGCAATGCAGTATATGCAAAGAAGCACAGATGTTGTGGAAATGTTGGGAGGAAAAATCCTAGCCTCCAATTTCACAACACAATTTTTGTGGAGACAAACTAGTATTGTGAAAATATTGACATTGTTTAGCTCTAGTAAGCACATATAAGCAACAGCACATTGTGGAGTTGCTGTGCTAAACAATGAGCATCAGAGTAATAATATCAGAAACCCACTCCCTGACTTCATATTTAAAAATTGTTACAGTGGTGATTATATTTCAGACAAAATATCAGATTCAGATTCTGAGTGACATATTTTGCAGAACATTTCCATCTTAATCCTAAAAGCTGAAGTAAAATCATCAGGATCCATTGCTACCTTTTGGTGAAGTATGTTGGGAAAAGGAGATGAGTCAATGTCAGGTGCCGTGAGGGAAGAGCTTCTATGAGGGACAGGATGTTGACTGAGAGAGATAGTGTGTGTGTGTGAGAAAGAGAGAGAGTTCGGGAATGAGACAGTAGACCACCAAAGAGAGGACCTTGGAGTTTGATTAGAAGCACATGGGGAGACGCCGGGGCAAGGCAACATTTGTGTGTGTGGACGAGGGAACAGTCAGAGCGGGATTAGGAGAGTCCTCAGAGTGGGAGAGGACAGGGACAGCAGGGATGATTCCAAGTTACAAGTAAGAGAAACCAACAAGTGCCCAGTCTGCATGACAACTAAGTATCTTTTTGCTGGTGGTGGATAAAGTGCTTCAAAGTTATACGTGAGTAGAAGGACGGATAAATCATTTAAAAATCTCTTTGTTCAAAGGAACACTGAACCATCACCATTTAACTGAAGTATCAAAAGTATTTTTATAGATTACACAACTTAATTCAAGTATTGAAAATTAAAGCATTTCTGGTCCTCTCAGTGTCTTTTTTCTGTCTTATGTCCAGTCTGCATATTGAAACATCTCTTATTTTAGAATATATTTTGTAACGACTAACAAACATGTTTACACAAAAGTAGTGAGGCAAAAGTATAGATTTTCCTACACATTCCTACACCTTATGTAAATAAAGTAAAGTAAAAGGTAATATTGTGCAAAATTATGCACATTCCAACACTGTTCAAAGTCTCCTAAAACATACTTGAGTACTGTAGTGAAGTATTTTTACTTTGTTACGTCACACCACTGCTTTTTGCAAAAACAAACCTCAAGCTCTGATTCTCAACATTAACAGAATCCTGGCAGAAAGCAGCGAGATGCTTCCAGGCCCTTAAAGCCATCCAGAGGCTCAGATGTACTGTATGTACGGAGCTGTGAGAGGGCCCGTCTATCAAAGTCTGAGATAGGAGGAGAGTTCACAAAGAGCTGACACAAGGGCAACAATTCACTCTGACAGTCCAGTTCAAGTGCCAGCCCGCTGCCAAGGATATGCCAGCTTTTCCTGGACTGCTTCATCCAGCCACAACACAGCTATTGTTTAAAAATGGCGTGAAACCTGATGTTCCTCACCAAGAAAATGTTTTCATTTTGATGTTGATCGTCTCTTGACATCAGACTGGCACGCCCAATAGCTTAATTATGGAGTTCCTTAAACGGTGTCACCATTCCACAACCAGTCAGTGTGTACAACAAAAGCTTGAGCCAGCCCCAAACCAAGACCAAAACACACACTTGCCTATGATGTGTAGAGTTTTGATTACGTATTGCACAAATTGGTTGGTTGCCCCACACTAGAATGAAGAAATTGACAATTGGTCATTTGGCAACATTTTCGCAAGCAAAAACTTAACGGATGTCATTTCAGGCATCAATAACATGAAAATCTGATGTTTACTTGTAAGAAGAGCACACAGCTAGATCATCAATTATTTACTGTTAAAGAGAGATTGCTTTGTTGTGATACTCCAAATCTTGTTCTGGTGTTTTGAAGTGTATCTTTGCTTTGCTCAAGCATCAGCATGTTGCTTCCAAGCATCAACTTATTACTTTCCCTATGACTTTGACATCATATGCTTATATCGATAATACAAGTTATTGAAGTGCTGTCCATCCCACCCACAGAATATGACAAATCTGTTAAATCCAGGATTCAACCTGGCAGGAAATTGAAGGCCAGAGGCTCACAGTCCTTCAGACTGCTGACAGGCCTGCTGGGCCCAGCACAAGACACAAGATGAGTTGGTTTTGACCTCGGTGACATTTACAGAAAACCAAACAAGTAAACCATATGCCAGAAACATATACAATCAAGGTGAAAAGTCTGTCTCGTATGGGATAGTTAGAGTAACGCAGGAAAAATACCTCACTACAGTACTTAAGTATATTTTTGGAGATTATTACTTATACTTAACTACATATATGAAGGAGAATACTTTGTTTTATTTGTAAAACGAGTTACTGATAACAAAATGAATTCTAATACAGGTGATATATGCAGATAGGAAGATGGACAAAAGACTGAAAAAAAAGCTTTATTTTCTTTTTATGTGTGGCATTGGTAAAAATCCCAACAACTGTACTATTAGTTGCTGGATAATTGTGTGTATGCATCACTTATCTCACTCCTAACACTTCCTGATAATGATGTTGTCAACAGTAACACTCAACACACACCAATTACACACTGATTACACACTCAGGCACCAGAGCATATGCTTCAAATGAGTGTCAGCAATCTGACAGCCACCATGAATAATGATGACCCAATCAATGAGTCGTGTAACTGGTGAATCATGGCGCCACCATGTGTCACAGAGTGACACTGATTTGTTTGAAAGAGGTGGATGCACAGATTGTTCATGCTCATGAGAGTCTGTTTATAGCTCCTAAATAATGGCGTCCATTCCGTTGATATTCTTGCCACATGATCCGCGTTCTGCACAGTAGCGTATTGCACTCAGTGTGATGGGCTCAAAACTTGTGTGTCATCTGAAATGCCTGGCTGTATGCAGGCAAAACATTGTTGGAATTGTTGGAAAAGAAGTTTCATATTTTGCCTCATACTTATCCCAGATATACTGTATTACTAGTGCTATATTAATGTAGCTAAAAGTTCTACTTGAGTTAAAATCGTTTAGCTGCTGATGTTAATTTGCCTTAAGTGTCAAAAATTGTTGACCCGTGGACGACCTTCCTGCATCAGAATCAACCTGTGGACTTCTGATGTGGGGAGTGAGGACAGCGGCTGAGATGAGATTTAATTTTTTTTTATCATTAGTGAGATTTCTGTCAGTGGTGAGTTGGACACAATCTGTCTCTTCTTGTCAGTCCAGTGATGGACAGGGACAGTCTCGTCTCGTTTTCGGTCTGGTCTAGTCCTGTACTTATTCTTCAGGTCTGCCGGTGTGGAACATCCACTCTCACAGAAGGATGGAGTTGGAACGTTTTATTTAAATAGATTTGATTACTCTCAAACGAAAAATAAAAAGTAAAATTTGTGCAATTTGCTTCTGCAGTGCCTCCACCGGCCACCAGGAGGACACAGACCAACCGTTGAAAATGATTGAACTACACTGATCGCACGGTTCTAATGTCCACCTCTCAGTCTGCATATTAAAAGCACATCCTATTCTAGAATTCATTTTGTTATCACAAACCTGTTTGGACAAAAGTAGGCAGGTAAGAGTATAGATATTCTTTGTAGTTAAGTAAGAGTAATACATTGCAAAAACATAACTCCACTGAGTACAAAGCCTCATGCTTAAGTGCAGTAGTGAAGTATTTTTACGTTGTTAATATATACCACGACCACAGACTGAGCTGTGAGTTGAGATCTTTTATTGTTGCCCCAGGCCCAGCAGACAGGCATCATCAGGGTTTTAAGGCTTTAATATTTTGTTGGGTGGTTGTATATTACGAGTTGTTGTCCCTGTCTGAGCCCCGTGATGTCTGCTGGGTTCAATACAGTTAGCACGAGAGTAATGGAGGAGCAGGGACTGAGGGGTGACCACCATGGCAGAGTCGTACCTCCCAGTGAGAGTCTGTGTGTGTGTGTATCTGGGCCTGTGTGTGTACGCCTGTAATACAACATGCCTGGGACTAAACTGCATTTGATTTTTATACGCTTGTGGCTAACAGGAGCCAGATGTGGCCGCCTCCAGGGAACTTACCATCGAAACAGCCATTTATTTCTCTTTTTCACTCCCTTTAATGAGATGTGTATGTGTGTGTACTCATATATTATATGGAAGTGTGCATATAAGTGTGGGTAAAAAAGGGCCATTAAACCACAAAAACGTTTTGCTGATAGTTTTTCTATCAAGTAACAGACTGAACTGGTATGAGTACTCTTGCTTGTGGACTAGACGAGTCCTGGTCAGATGACAGAGTGCTAGAATGACGAGATCCATGATTTCGTCACATAAAGATAAATGAGAAACAATAGATCAGGGTGTCAGAGCTCTGTGAACTCACAGTCCTCTGGACGCTCAACCTGGCCCTCAGACATGAGAAGATTCATGGCGCCAAAGTTCGAGGTGAAGTAAGAATTGAACACACACATACACACACAAAGAGAGGGAGAGATATACACACACCCAGTCAGAAACACTCACAAACAGACAAATAACATAGACAAATATCCACGGATGAGTCCAGAAAAATAATCTTGTCGTTACCATAGCGATGCATTCATCAGCTTGTGATCATTCGCTCGCTACAAATAGGAAACTCAGGTTATTGCAGCACAGTTTCCAGGGTGGACGTAGACTCGTGTTGGAAAAGAGAACAGGAATGATATGAGGTAAAAGAGCAGCAACAGAAAGGGAAGGGAGAGTGTTAACTGAAAGCGAATGTGTCTGGTCTGGCTGCTGGTCAGAGATGGGCCCACGTCCGAGTTGGCTTCCACTTCAAAGGCCCAGCCCGCCTGTTTCAGGCGCACCTGCAGCCGGTTAAAGCCGGCTCTCATCACTCAGGGTGTGGAGGGAGCTCACCTATACAACTTCGAGCTCTCACCACAAACTACGGCCAGAGGAGAGTAAAGGGCCGCTATTCAAGAATTCAACCTAAAACCCAAACGTGCCCGTTGTATGAAGACAAGAAAACAGCTTCTACAGCTCCTCCATCAAAGGTTTCACAAGCACAAAGCCCATTTAGGATACGTCCACACTAAGCTGGATAAATCTGAAAACACATATTCTTTTTCTCACTTTTGCTCTTCCATCCACACTAAAACGCCCATTTTCATCCATCAAAAATGGCACTTTTCAGAAATGCTCTCCAGAGTGGATAAATCTGACAACTCTCTGTACATGATAAAAATGGAGAGATTAGAAAACACTGAAGTATGACGGTCATGTGATCCCATTTTCATGGACCTGACCAGAACGAACAACACGGAGGGACAATCTGGTACAAATATTTGTCTCTTTATTGTCTACTTTCAATGCATTACTGGAGTTGAAAATAGTTTTGTGTGCAGCAGAATTCAAGCAGAAATGCAATTTATATTCAGTTTTGATTCAAGTGGAGGAAAAATGTGAGGTGGAAATGACGTAAATCTGTTCACTTCAAGCCTCAGGTTTAGCGTGCATGACCAATAAAGAAATGTAAGGGTTTTTGCCATTTTTTGTGGAAGTTCAACTTTTCTAAAATGCTGAGAAAACACTAGTGTGGACGGAAAACATTTTGACACAAAATAGTATTATCAAATATATCCGGTTTGGTGTGGATGTAGTCTCAACGGTATACGATTTTGTTTCATGGAGCACGGACCAGCTTTTAACAATTTCACAATGTACCGGTCGCCATTCCATCGTAGGGCTGAGACATAGAGACAGACAACTCAATCACAGTCCCATTCATTCCGATGGTTGATTTAGATACTCCAATTCACTTAAGCTGCATCTCTTTGGAGGTAGGAGAAAACCACAGAAGGACCCACAACCTTCTTGCACAGCAGCAATACATGATTAAATGGTTACATGACTGAATTACCACAATATCTGAATGTAAAAAAATAGAAAATGTATCAAAATTCACATAGTGTGTGAATATTATACATAATATTGTAAAGGATAAACACTACGTACATCTTATAGACATATATTTAATAAGTTCAGTGAGTCGATGTTACTCCTGCAGATTAATGCCAACGATGGCAGGCTAAGGTCTATAAATGTACATGAATTCTCATTTCACTGGCGGTTTGTTCACACATGTACCTCACCACCTCTTCATGAATGCATTTGGAGCAGGACAGCTGTGATCTGACTACGCAAGATGAATTTCAATGCTTGTCAGAATAAACTGTTATTTATTTTTCTCAGTATCTACTGGAACCAAAACAAGGAGCACACACCCACTGCACACAGCTGAGACAGAGAGAGAGGGAGAGAGAGAGAGAGAGAGGGGAGGAAATGTGAAAGGCAGTGACAAAGTCCTCAAATGGTTTGGGACCAAATACAGAAATCAAAGCGCAAACATGCATATGCAGACAACAATACCTACATACCCATAGACCTGGAGTATTTATATTCCATCTTTAATAAATTGTGTTATATTTTCTCTTGTTTCTACTGTGTGCAATCCAAATCTCTGCTTTCTCCGTGTGCAATATTCTTTTTACAAGGCAATACTATTAACATGTTTTCATTTATGTATAATGTTACACACTATGGGTGTATTTACAACTTGTGTATAAACCTGCACAATTCAATCCATACAGCTCCAGTTATCTTCATATGTCTGTATAAGTGAAAAGTGTCCGTAGTGTAGATAGTCTGTGTGTCTTATCTGTTAACTAATATTTTATATTTTTATTCTTTATATTTCATTTTACTTTGTCTTACTCTATTATTCCTCTTTCTACCTGTATATCTTGAGCTGCTCCAACATGTGAATTTTCCCGGTGGGGATCAGTAAAGTTTAACTTATCTTTTCTTATCTTGTCTTATTGTCACATTTTGCACTATGACTAGCGTGTCAAGTCACTATGCATTGATGGATGTGCGGCGTTTTCTGTAAAACGGCTCCTGGCAGTTCGCAAGAGAGGTCCTAGGTCTCTGAGAGCACCATCTTGGACCCAGACCCCCTCTGGGACTTGCACCAGGCCATCCTTAGGAGTCTAGGCTGTCAGGTGTCCTCCAGCTGTTCTGTGCCAGTTCATCTTTGTATCCAGTGTGTGTTCCAGCAATCTTATAGTGTTGATCATAGTGTTACCAACCTAGTTTATTTCTTTTCATCTTGCCTAATTATTTATATTGCCTGCATATGTGAATATGTCTGTGCCAATAAATGTACCACTATGATTTTAACAAATTTTAATACTTTCTTCTATTTTTTAACATCTCCTTTTTGAGCCATGTGTATTTTTAAGTGTGGTACATAGGGAGCAGCAACTGTAATCTCGTTATCTTTGTGATAATGACGATAAAATTTAATCTTGAAATTATGGAAAGAAATTGATTTGATAGAATTGTCCAATTGTAGTGATAACCAGCAGTCCCCTCACTGAAATGTCTCTTGGTTTATCATTATAATTGTTTAGTTTCTTTTGTGTGTGTGACCTATACACACAATGTGTTGTGTGGGGAAAATCATTGTCTCTGTAATGAATAAGAGATGACTAAATGATGAAGTAATTAGTTGTCTTTCTGTGAAACTTCAGATCTTCTCCATGTGACTAACTACCCATGACCTACAGTGAATGTCTGACACACACAAACAGACACACACAAACAGAAACAGACAGAAAGCTCCTTACTGGAACAGGAACCCAGTCAGCACAAACTCAGCTCCACTCAGAAGGAGCAAGGAGACACAATGCTGTACAAGGTAATGAAGGAAAACTTTACAAAGGTTATTATAAAGAATGTTAAGAAGAATTTAGATTAATTGGTAAAGGGAATGATGTCAACCAGATTATCACTCTGTGTGTGTGTGTGTGTGTGTGTGTGTGTGTGTGCGCTTGTTCTGTCTGAGATGCAGCAGGTGTCAGAGAGGCTGTTCTGTCACTGATATCTCTTTGATCTCATCTGTATCACCTGCTCTTGGTCTATGTGTGTCGATGAGTGTCAGTCTGCGCACACACACGCAGGAAGACACGCACACACACAGCACCTGCTCCAGATTAATTCAGAATGACAACATCCTTCAGCGACCCACTAAATGTTCTTTTATGGAGTTTTCACCATCACATCTACGGACACTCACTTTAACTATTATTGACAGGCGATTCTTTGGAGTAAAAAAAAGAAGAAGAGGTCTCTCACTCTCACACACACACACATACACAGACACTCACACATTGCAGATGTGTGTAAGTGTGTTTCTAGCGTTCACTTGATTTGCCTTTCAGTGCACCCTTTGCGTTGCGGTTAAGTCATCAGAGTGCTGGCCAAAAGTTTCACAAGCTTGTGGATTTCCAGTGGTGCTGAGTTTGTTCAAGGCGGTTCATCTCTGTCAGCACATCTAAATTTACAAGACAATAAATTATCACAGAGATGATTCTCTGGCTACGCACACACACATAAGCATTGTGGCTTGTGTGTCGCTAAAGGACGATGTATTTTTAGGGACTTTTGACCTTTCATTAGCTTTATAGAAAATGCTACAGGATTAATGTTAGATTAATAAGTCGAAAACTTCACAAAACTTGCTGCTGATCTGTGGTGGTTAAAGTACCTCAAAGTTATAGAGAAACTAAAGATATTTTATCTAAAAATACCTTAGTTCCAAGTCAAACTGACACATCAGAAAGCACACTTGAGTAAAACTCTTTCAGCTGCTGATTTAATTTGATTAAAAGTAGTTTTTTGGACAACGACTGTACTTAAGAAGAAAGTACATTAACTTAATATTGAATAATGATAAAATAATTACTAATAGTTCATATTACAGTTGTGCGGATTTCTATTGAACCGCACTTTGAATAAAAATGTAACATTTTTTTCAGTCTTCTGTCTCCCAGTCTGCATATTGAAAGCATCTCCTATTTTTTAACTACTTTTGTTACCATGAATGAACTCTTTTTAGAAAGGTAGTGAAGTAAAAGTATTTTCCTGCAAATATGTAGTTAGATAAACAGGGTGACATCATGAAATGAGATAAACAGAGGAACGTCTCTCCTCTCTCTCCACCTACCGGTGACATCTCTCTCTCTCTCTATCTCTCTCTCCGCCCGTCCTTGTTTCCTTTGTAGAGGTGCCCTGTGGTGAATTTGCCTGATGACAAGCTGTCCTCCTCAGGGCATCCGTCTGCCAGAGGATGGGAATACATGCTGAGCTCATCTCTGGATTGACTGAGTGCCGAACTGCTGACAGCCCCTCAGTCTGAGCCCCCCAGAGGAACACATTACTGGGTGACTGGTCCACAATCTGAGGCTCTGGCTTGCTCGCTGCAACGTTCCTACCAGAAACAACATATGAGATCAGAAATCAATTGGGTTACTCCAAACTAGCGATAGAGCAATACATCTACCAGGAGGCTTAATTAAGCCAATATCAAGCATTTAATCAAGTGTAAAAAAATATCAGTATTGGCCAACAAACGTGCCTGCAAAATTTTATAGGTGCTCACATGGCCCTATTTGTGTCAAAACAGCCTTGTAGTGTATCCCCCTTCCTAAAACTTTTATTATGTGGCACCTCGTGAATGAACCTGGATCATTTATTTATTACTTATTTTAGACTTTTTTGGGACATTGCTGCATGCTAAAAGTATTTGCAAATTGTAATTTGTCAGGTCAGGGGGAGCTCAGATTACAGGGGAAAACACCGCCTCACTGCAGATTGCACAGTGCACATCGGAAGGGCAAGACAACAAATTTACTTTGTTTTTCAATTATTAGAGGAGCTGTTATGGTGGCCAGGTTGTGGATTGATTTGTGGAGTGTGCCATTTGATGGTGCCACACATTTTCTGTTTTTTTTTTCCCAAAAGCGTTTTGAGAGACCAATATCTTAAACAATTGTTCAGAATACTAAGCAACTGGTTATTCTCACTTGTTTTAATATTTAAAAATATCTTGAAAACAACCTTCTTACTGTTATATCAGTATCGGCTGTTTATACCTCACATGGGTCTATCACAATCCAACCCCCCCCCCCCCCCCCCCCCCCCCACTCCCCAAC
>OMNV01007810.1:11157-28593 GCA_900303265.1 Brotula barbata | reverse complement strand
CCACCCCCCCCCCGCCTCGCCTCTGTAAATCCACCTTTATCCCACAGCAGCATTCAGGCACAGCGGCCTCCATCGGTTCTTTTCCCGTGCAGAAATGGTTACAGCAGGGCAAACTTTTCCTCCAGCTGACGAGCAGCCACTTGACTCTGTTATTGTTTATGAAGAGAAAGCTGGGATCAAGTTTGCGACCTGAGAGAGGGAGTGAGAGAGAGAGAGAGAGCTCCAGCCCCACAAAAAAGGAGCATAACTCAGTGGTGTTTGTGCTTCCCTAATTCCTTCTGATTTAGCAGAAAATTGTGAGTGAGGCTGCAGTGCACAAACATTCCCCGGGGCCTCGATCCTTTACCTCACATGTGCGCCAAAGCAAAAATGTGTTGGCAGATAATTCTAACAGTTTCACTCCTGACAAAAACTTTCCTGATTTGTTTGCTCGTTTGTTAGTATTGTCCAGTTCATTGTTCTTTTTCCAAAATCACAACCTCTCCAGAGAAGCTTCAGTTAATGTTCATAACAATTCTGCATGAACTGATGCCTGTAAACAATGTTTATCAATTAGGATCCATCCAAGGCAAAGAGAGAATGGATGACAGACAGCAGCCTGAAGAAACACACACACACACCAAGGAAGGTAAGGATGGTTGCTGTGTGTGTAAGTGTGTGTGTGTCTGTGTTTTACCCCAGCGCTGTCTCAGCACTCTTTCTTTCTCTCTTTCTTACACGGCCCATGTGGTTCATATTTAAGCCACAGTGTAGTTCCACTGGACGATTTGGCTCTGTTCTCTCAGTCCCACATTCCCTTTCTTTCTTCTCTGACTTTCATTTCTGCTGTTCTTCGGGAGGCAGCTAAAAAAAAAAAAAGAAAAGAAAAAAAAGAAGAGGAAAAACGATGCAGCAAATATTGTATTTAAAAACAACAATTGTAAAATGTACATGTACTTTATCTGTCACTTGACAGACGTTTAATTTATTTCATAGTCATTAAACAATTATAATTATGAATCATTATCGAGAGCAACAGCTAAAAGGCGATTGTAGGTATTATAACTGTTATTACCACTACTTTTCGTACATTTGATTATATGTACGATTATATGCATCATGATTATAAAAGTGTTCCTATGGATACATGGATATGGAATAAAAGAAAAGCTGATATTCTGTTTGGATTTTAACTTAAAAAATATTTTACGAGAAGAAAAGTTTTAATAAGTTTAAAATAATTCGTGCTGTTATTGACGCACACACACACACACACACACAGACTCCATCCATCCGCTCCCTTTTTAATATCACAAACCCTGTAACCCCTTTACATTTGCCCAATGGTCGAGAGAAGCTGTCAGCATCGAGCCCTCCCTCATCTCCCACCCACGTCTCTCTCTCGCTCTCTCTCTCCCTCTCTCTCCCTCTCTCTCTCTGATAAAGGAGAGGTCCTGTGCGAGCATCGACCCCAGCAGCACAGAGTGACGGAGCCGACAGAACCTTCCTCTGCTTCCAATTCTTTGCATCTCCCAGCTTTGATTCGGATCCTATATTTAAGTGTTAGAGCTGAGATGATCCACCGCACTGACACCTAAAGACAACACTTGTTGCTCATCTCTGTCAGGTAATCCTTCGCTAGGACCGCTCAGTGGAGACTCTGACGCGCACATGGCACCGAAAAGGCGCTCATCACACTCCTGACAGCCGCGCAACATGGAGCCACACACTGGATACCGAGGCCTACACTGAACCTCCTTCACAGCAAACTTCACGTAACAACGGTCAGCTTTTATCTCCCGAGGGCTCAAATTACTTTGGAAACCCCTGAAACGCACAGAAACATGTTGGGTCTAAACAAGATGCAGAGCCTCCGGGAAGCCCGAATCCGGAGCTTGGGCGCGCCAGGAATCAGACACTCATCCCGGGCTTCGTCCTGCCAAAGTCCCGGTCCCAGTTCACGGATTTATTGTGCGTGTCTGCTGCTGCTGCTGCTGGTGACACCGCGGGTGGACTCATCGTGGTGGTGAGTGTATTCTGGGTCTGCACCATCACACCTGCCGTCCACCTAGATTTACAATTTATGACGTCATTTTCCTGGAGTAACTAAATCGCTATTTCTAAATAATAATACTTATTATTAATACTTATTAATAATAATAATAATAATAATAATACTTTAAACGGGATTCATACATTAAGAATATGGGAAGGAATAAATAAAGACGAGTGGCCATTAAATTGCTGATATTAATAATCTGAAGCGACCCCGGGACGCCTGCCGACTCCGCATGATTCGTTTATTCTTCTGCAGTTGCCAACGAATTTAACTTATGATACATTAATAACCAAAACCAAATTCCAGCGAATTTTGGATTGCTTATTTTCCAGCAGACGTCAGGCAGGGCCGTTATGTTGAGGTTTTGTTCATTTATTTTCGCCTATATAAAGGCCTATTTCTCATCAGTGGTGTTGAGGGGAAATATTTTTTTCGTAATTTGGAATGTTCAAGTAAACAAAGTTGAGCTTTATTAATAGGTGTTACGTGTTTATTGTCACGGATGAGCGCATCCTCTTGTCATTTTTTAAGGGGGAAACAATTGCGAACAGAAACGTCAAATGTGTTTTCTTGTCATTTCGCTCAGGCCCGATTAGCCCTAGAAAAGAAAAAAAAAGAAAAATGAAATCATACATTACGTTAATGAATTGGTGAAAATCGCGAGTTTGAAGCGTCGGTGCGATTTTGTTTCTTTGTGTCAGTTGCCATATCGAGCAAAATAATAGAGCGATAAATGTAATTTATGTCGATGCTGTTGGCTGAGAGCGCGTTCAGCTCAGCTGGAGCTTGAATTCGGCAAGGCAGAACAGTCATTAATAAACCAGGTACCACACACACACACACACACACATGCATACACACGAGGCAATGACGTCACTCAAATACCCCCCCCCAAAACCAGCAATCTAGAGCTGAGGTGAGGGTGAAAAAAATCTCTGCGTAATAACATAGGTGAAAAACTCCGTGTGTGTGTGTGTGTGTGTGTTTATGGGAGAAGTGTCTGCGTGTGGGCGGGCTGTGGGGGTGCTGGAATGCCTTACAGATTGTGTAGATTTAAAGCAGTTATGGAGAGCAGTGGGAAGAGAGGGATTCGAACATGACGGAGAAATTCACTGTATTAACTGTTTATCAGGTTCCTGGAGGCGTAAACGATTATTTGAGTGAATGCTTTGGAAGAATATGTAAATGAGTACATAAAACAAATATAATACAAAGACATTTATGTGTGTATATTGGTCATAAATGCAGTCTGAACAGCAAGATTACATATCTAATGATCAATCAGTTCATCATCTTGCGTGCACCTGGTGGTTTCTCAGGCATCTGATCTGTATTTATCCTTTCCTAACTTGTCAGGATTTCATGCTGATGCTGCCAAAGAAAAATATCTGATGTATGAGAAGAGATTATAAATCTAGCAGAATCTCTGTACTCCTTTTTGTACAGAATCCAGCCTCTCTGCCCAGAGACGGGTCAGAGAAGATGAAGAGAGCAAAAAAAAAAGGAGGAATTGTCAAGCTTTGTGTCAGCAGGAAACAAAAGAATTACTCGCTGTCTCTACTTAGTCACAGGGCTCTAACAATGCCTTGATTAGGATAAGGGGTTTCCAATCGGTGGTCAGCGGTCCCCTGGTGGTCTGAAGGGTATTGCAGGTGGTCCGTGACAAAGACTTCACTGTTGTCATTTTAAGAGTATGCCTCCATGAGAGTGGATTCACCACACTATCATATCTGAGGGCTGGGCTGGAGACAGAAAAGAAAAGGAGATGAGACTGTTTCTGTCCACCACTGGTCTGACATGAAGAGACAGATTGTGTCAAACTCAGCACACCCCTGCAATCTCACTAATAGGCATGAAAAAAACCTCATAGGTAAGTATAGAAAAAAAACTCATCTCAGTCTCTGTCCCATCCCCCACATCAGGCATTCGTGGATCAGAGATCCACAGGTTGTGTCTGAGCCAGAGAGGTGGTCCACGGGACAACATAGGTTGAAAACTGCTGTTTCCAATGATTTACTAACCTATAAAAGCTACACCGAGAGACAGAAAAGTAAGTGTGAATCTTCCCTTTGATGAGCACTCTTCTTATTTCTCCTCTCTGGGGAGTCCAGAGCCTCCAGTCTCCACCTTCTCGCCTAGCCTCGTAAAAGCACCAAAGAAACGACCACATGCTTATGCTCCCTGACCTCCCCATGTTGACCCGCCAAAGCCTTTTAGCCACTGAGCAGCAAGTGGTCTCACAAACACACGCACACACACACAGTACGAGGCACTTCAGGGTCGGCCACTGGCCACGTTCAACGCTGTTCCCATGTCTTGTTTTGATAGAATTCTATAAAAGTTGATTTTATTAGCATAAGGAGAACTGCTGGGAGGAACAGGGAAGGGCGACTAGGATGAGCATGAGACAGAGAGAGAGAGAAAGACAGTCAGACGGACAGAGAGAGAGAGAGAGAGAGAGTGAGGGAGAGGCGTAAATGGGGTCTGAGTGTGACAGGGTTATTGGAGGCCCCAGACTTCTTCTTGCTCTGATTTGTGACGACGGGATTTCAAGTCACAGAGCCCACTGGGAAACATTCAAGCACACAGACACACACACAGACACACACAGACACACACACACACAGGTCTGGTGGGGAGAGGTTAAGTGCTTATTTATTTGGAGAGTGTAGTAAATGGTTTCCACTCTCTTCCTACTCGCAAAGCTAAACTCTTAAGTGTAGTGAACTCTGACACACAGAGGAACTCTCCTTCATGCTACGCACAACTTTTATGTGAGTTTGTCCGTCCAGACCAAGGTCGGCCATACGAGGGCACCTATACATATGAATCCTCTGCCGTCAATACCTGGAGTGAGGCACCGATTGACACGCTGGATTCCTGTCTTTTAATGTGACGTCGGATATATTTTGTGTCTTCAGGTACATCGGTGCCCTTGGCGCTCGTGTGATCTGTGACAACATCCCGGGCCTGGTGAACAAACAGAGGCAGCTCTGCCAACGCCACCCAGACATCATGCAGGCCATCGGCGAGGGCACGAAGGAATGGATCAGAGAGTGCCAACATCAGTTCAGACACCATCGCTGGAACTGCAGCACACTGGACCGAGACCACACCGTGTTTGGACGAGTCTTACTACGGAGTAAGTCCATGTGTGTGAGAGCACAGACTGGATGCTGAGCTTCAGCCATCGCTCCTCTCCTCTCCTTCTCCCTTGCCCTGTTCTTTCTCCCATCTTTCCTCCTCATACTCGTGTATCCTGGCGCTCCCTGTTTATAGTCGCTAATGGACTGATGCTTTACGCCTCGTCAATAAACACACAGGCTTGGAGACGCAGGCTTGTCGTTATTTTGTTTTTCCACTTCTGTCAGACTTTGCCGCTTTGTAACAGATTCATACATACAGTATGCACGTATGTACACACATACATGTGTATATACACTTACACCTTTTCCTCCATCTTTTCAACGAGTGCATGCATAACTGCTTCTTATAAAGGATTTCACGGCTGCTGAAATTGAGAATTACCAACATTCGCCATGTGAAACAAAGAAAGCTGCGTTTCAACAGGATGGCAATGATAAAGTAGTAATGTTCTCTTATCAGCCTTAATACAAATTGGTCATCAGATGTTTATTCTAAGCATCTCCTACAATGGTTGTATACTTAATGTTTTATCAGTGGTACAACAGTTCCGGTAGTGGACCTCAGAGTACATCCAAATTGTACTCATTTGCTCAAGTACTCATTTGCATAAGTACATATATTCCACTGAAGTACAAACTCTCCTCAAACAAACTTAAGTAGTGCAATCAAGCAGTTTTTACTTTGTTGTTGCTTTGTAAGACTGAGCGCTTCACCTTCTGCAGTACCTATTGCATGCAAGCCAAATCAGTAAAAATGAAACTCTATGATGTGACATCCTTGGGATTATAATCTTGATCTATCCTCATTTTCTTTCTGTGTATATAAGGCAGAGCTATGAACGCTTCAATCATAGCAGACGACTGTGATCCATCTGGACATTGACGGCAGAAAATCAGGTGTTTGTTTCTTGTAACTCAGTGTCTGACGTCACTGACCCGCCTAAAGTTTTTGTTGTCGTCTCTCAGCCATCCTAAGCATGTGTGGGGGCCAACGACGCATGGAAAAGAAACTAGCAGATATGGAGATACAGTGTGTGTGCGTGCAGAGGAATAAACAGTAATGTAGATGTAAATATTTAGAGAGATATTCACACTGTCAGACAAACAGCACAGATTGAATGATGACCAGGACCCACTCCCCCATCCCCCCCACACACACCCTCTCACCACCCAGCACCCCTGACTCCCCACCAGCAATGAAACAGGACATTCCAGTGAATGCACAACATGCTGGCTGGATCACAGTCTTGAAATCCTCAGGCTCAGATAGGTTACAAAATTAATTTTTCTTGTGCTTTGCTTTTTCAGATATGAGAGCTTCACTCTAAGTTTTCTATTTGTAGCCTCTGTCAGTTAATATAAAGTGCCTGTACTTTGTGAATTACTTATTAATATATTTTTACTGCACCACAATTTTGAGGGAAAAATCATTTTTACTTTGCTATGTGTTTATCTGATATTTTGGAGATTTTACATGTAAACATGACAAGTGTGTGATGCATTATTCAAGCTCAATCAAACCTGTGGAAGTATTTTCACCTGCAGAAAAACGAGTGTGATTGTTATTGGTCAAGTGGCAACTTGAGAGTTGAAACTTTGGCCTCATGATGGTGCTAGAGATGGATGCTTTCATGGCAGTTGGCCAGTAGATTTTGAAATATCCTGTGATCAAGTACAAACTAGGGACTACGGGAAAGGAAATGGAAACTCAGAAAATGTATGTGGAAATGCAATTACTTCTTTCAATATCCTACTCACGGACTTTAATGATCAAGAGGACGTTTTGACCAGACAAAAGACAAAAACTCTTTGGATTCATACCATTGATGTTGATGTTTCAATTGGAAAAAGACCAATAATTCACTACTGCTGTCTCTAACACCCTGGATTGGATGGATCACTGTGCTTCAAAACCCGGACTGTCCTATGGCTTTAAGATAAATTAAGCTAAGATCAACTTAATTGATCCCAGAGAGAGATAATATCTGTACTAACTGAAAAATATAAGAGAATATAAAAATATAAGAGAATGAAAAATATAAAATCAGAATTATCAAACTATACCCACGGACTACATACACTATATATAAACCTTTCACAAACTTATATGTGGATATGAACACCAACAGAGAGTTAGAGGTGTATCGAGGAGAGGAGCTACACCTGTACTGTAGGGAAACTGGGACAATTTGTCTCCACCTGTCCACTAAAAGTCAATGCTCATCAGTGAAAGAGGAGACACGGCCAGGATTGGATAGATCATTGTGCTTCGAACCATAAGTTTGAACCCTGGACTGTCTTGCATGGTCCTTATCCAGATCAGGGGCAGGCAATTCCCCCCGTCCACTGTTCAGAGTGTCTCTGTGGCCAATGGGATCCAGACACTGTTATTGCTGAAGTAGCAAGCTATTCTGATAAATTACAATTTGTGAATTCACTAAGTGTGCTGCAATGTGCCAGAAATGTCTAAAAAGCCAGGTTCAAACCATTTGTTAAACAAGTAATAGAGCTTGAGCTCAGGGAAACACTGCCGAGGTGGGCATTTGAGCACCTATATCACTATTGCAGGCAAGTTTCTTGGCCAAAAAAAGAGACAGACAGTAAGAATAGAGCTTGTAATTGGCATAATTAATCAGCCTGGTTGATATATCGGTCCATCAATGGTTTAAATGAAAAGATGGGAATATTGATCGATCTCCTGAATGACACATCAACACATTTTTCTCCACGAGGGCAGTTTGATATAACTTCTATAGAATGGGATCCAAATGCAGTTGACAATTGAATGTTCAAATTGGGGAAGGGCACCAAAGACATCATGGGCAACGCATGAGATGCAAGTATTGGAGGACGTGTGACCAATGCACATCAATAGTGCAAAACATTCCTCACAAAGAGTACTATTACACTTGGTGTTTTCGATTCATGGTGGAGGAGCTCACACGTATTGCCATGTTCTTTGTTCACACTCTACATTCTGCTGCAAATAGCAACTGTGACTAAACACTATGTCAAATTCTCTATGTCTCGTTGGCCACACAATAGATGAGTCATAGTCTAAGGAACTAAAGAAGAGAACAGATGAGCACAGAAATGGTAGATAATGCTGTCATGACATCATCCTGGTGCTGATTAATGGGGTATCACTGTGTCTGTATTTAAACAATTTATATGAGCAGAGGAGAGCCCCGCAGCTAGGATTATTTCCATGATAATATTTAAACAGAGCTGTCCTTTACTCTACACCAGGTCTGATGTGCCCCCGTCAGCTGCACCGTCATGTCCTGATGGCTCACACCCAGCCCTGCATATATATGTGTATATATATATATACTGTACATGTATGTATATGTACAGTATATAGACGTGTGCACAGTTGAAGTCTTCAGAATTAATTGGGAGACAAGCCAATCAGAAATATATTTATATATATATATTGCTCATTGAACATCTACCTTGGGCTGACTGCTCTTTTTTCTTTTTCTGTGCCTTCTCTTCCAGGCAGTCGTGAGGCAGCATTCGTCTATGCCATCTCTTCAGCAGGGGTGGTGTATGCGCTTACTCGCGCCTGCAGCCAGGGGGAGCTCAAGACGTGTAACTGTGACCCCCACAAGCGCGGGCGGGCAAGCGATGAGCGAGGAGAGTTCGACTGGGGTGGCTGCAGCGATAATATTAATTATGGGATAAAGTTTGCCAAAGCCTTCATAGATGCCAAGGAGAGGACAGTCCGAGACGCACGGGCGCTCATGAACCTACACAACAACCGCTGCGGACGAACAGTAAGTGTGTTTGTAGGGCACGTAAGAACTTATTTGGCACTATGACAACTGATATAACCCAACTACATCTGTGTATCTAGGCAGTGAAGCGATTTATGAAGCTGGAGTGCAAGTGTCACGGTGTGAGCGGCTCGTGTACGCTGCGGACATGTTGGATGGCCATGTCGGACTTCAGGAAGACCGGAGACTACCTGAGGAGAAAATACAACGGGGCCATAGAGGTGACAATGAACCAGGATGGGACGGGCTTCGCTGTAGCCAACAAAGCTTTCAGAAAGGCCACCAAGAATGACCTGGTCTACTTTGAGAACTCTCCAGATTACTGCCTGCAAGACAAAGCCGCGGGTAAGAAAGAGACAAGGCAAAGAGTTAAAGGTAGACAGGAATGAAGAGAGAGGCAGGTTCTCATGGATGTTGATGGATTGCCTCGACTGTGTTATGTTATGGGGTGTTTGTGTATGTTGTGTGTATGTTCATGCATGACTAGTATGTTTATGTGTGTGGTGCTAGTCAGATAACACAGCAGGCCTCCTGTCTGATGTCTGTGGAAGCTAATATCCTTCTACCCTGGGGACATGGTGGTACTGTGACCTTTGTCAGTCTCTGTCAACACACACACACACACTCAGAAGGCTGGCAACCAGTTTCGATAAACCTTCATGATTGGATGGTATCAAAATGACAATGACTAACCCCTTAAAGTCTGGTAGCCACGAAGGGGTCCATCTTCGTAAACACTGGACTTACTTTTAAATTCTATTAAAAATACCTAATGTTTTCAACTATAAAAAAAATATTAAGATGCATTCCAAGGGAATCTGTATAAAATAATAAAATAAAATAAAGTATGGTAATAATAAAATAACATGAAGGATATAGAGATAGAAAAATTACAACAAATTAAAAAATCTAATGGTTTACTGTAAAAGATTTTAGGACACAGACCTGTTTGCCTTAAAGTAGACTCAATTAACTTGAATAATTTTCCAGGATTTAAGGGATTAAGAGAGCTCTGAGATTTCTGGATACGCCTCCATAAATGTCTGAGATTCAGAAATTGTACTTCTGTCCACTCTTGGCTCCCTTTGTCTGCCTCACTCTTTGTCCACCCCCCCCCTCTCTCACCTTCCTGGTGGAATCTACAGCCTAGGGACACAAGCGTCTAATTAAAAAAATCACTTCTTTCTGTCTGTCAGTCTCTCTCTCTCTGTCTGTCTGAACTAAGCGTAGCTGCAGGGCAGAGTGGGCCTCCGAGTGTGAGAGCCTGTCTGTCTGTCACGCTCCACTGTTCATTTAACCCTCACACACTCACACACACATAGAGTGGCTTCAAAGGGAGCAGTGGCTTGGGAAAGGCAGTGTAACTATAGGCCACTCTACCAACACCGCATAGTTGTGTGTGTGAGTCTGTTGTTCTACGGGCAGCTTGTTGTGTTAAGTAGCAGTTCAAACAGGGAGCTTCTCCCACCAAACACCAGCACTCATGTTTGTGGCGATAACATTCACACAAGACACACACAATTTATGTAATAGATGCACTGCTAAATACAATGATACAATCAATACTGAAGGCTTACAGGCTGCTGCAGATGCGCTGCTACCATTACAGTGGATCAAGTGCCTGAAAGTGATACTTGTGTTGAGCAAAGGTGCAACTGTCCAATTTCAACATGACCTAGTATCTAGTAAAATAGATCCATCAGCAAACACATTATAGTACAAGCCATGTAGCTGCTGATGTTAATTTCAATTAAATATCACAACTATTTTTTATAACGTATTTAAGAATTGAATTGGGCGGCCGTGGCTCGGCGGTAGAGCGGGTCGTCCTCCAACCCTAGGGTTGGCAATTCAATCCCCACCTCCTGCATCCTATATGGGTGGATTAAATGCAGTAATCAGATTTAATTTACGTATGTAAAAAAAATACAGAATATGACCAAAAAAAGACGAAAGGTCCCGATTCTTCCTCTAGATTTATACCATACGATTGTCTTCATGAACAAAATTAGAATCTCAGCCAACACTCCACGTCTTTAAAGATAAATAGCAACTGTATCTATAGTTACCAATCACTTGAATAAAGCTTTTCAAACTTTATTTAAAGGTGAGCTTGAACTTTGGGGGACACATTAAATGTGTCAGACTGTCCTCTATGGGATGTTCTGTTTGAATTTCACATCTTTTTAGACAATTTAGAGTCAATCAGCAAACAGACTGATTTAAACAAACAAAAAAAACCCCAACTAAACAGACAATAATTGCGATTTTTACCAACATCAAAAGTTTAAATAAAAATCAAACTATTTTTCGGTCCATCTGCCAGTCAGCATGTTTAAATATAGATGATTAACCTCTAAAACTATGAAATAACCTCCAGGGGGTCTGTTCTCGTAAGGTTTGGATGTTAATTTCTCCTGGAAAGACAGAGGCTTCCATGGGTGCATTCTGGGTAGATTTTTATAGAATGATACTTCCAGAATAAATGGAAATTTAAGGGAATTAAAAATTGCCATAGCTTAAAAAAAGTGTTGCTGTGTTTTTAGGATTTCTTCTTCATTAGAAATCATTATGTCTTCACTGTGGTTCAAATATTAATGGTTTACTAATGTGAAAAAAGAAGATGTTCTCCTTTAAGTGTATTAAATTACCAATTAATCTATCAGTGTGTAAAGAATTCAAATCACTGAATATTATGGTTTCATCCAACAAATGTAAAATAATACAGAGCAAAATCAGAATATTGATGGATTGAATTCATAAAAAGACATTTTTTTTTGTCCTCTGCATGCAGGCTCCCTGGGCACAGCTGGGCGGGTCTGCAATAAGACGTCACGTGGCACCGACGGTTGTGAAGTCATGTGCTGTGGACGAGGATACGACACCACTCGGGTGAAGAGAATCACCAAGTGCGAGTGCAAGTTCAAATGGTGCTGCGCTGTAGAGTGCAAAGACTGTGAGGAAGCCGTGGACATACACACCTGCAAGGCCCCAAAACGAGCTGACTGGTTGGACCAGACCTGAGGACACGCGCCCTGTGGTGGCACCCCATCCCTTGCCCTTTGCAGCACGTCCTGTGGAATGTGGCATTCTGGGAAAGTCCAATAGTGCTTCATGTCTCCGCCCTCCCTTTCCCCACCTCGGTTCCTCCTGCATGGCTTTTCTACCTGTCTCTGTGAAAGCACTAGAATTCAGTACCCATCAATATGAATACATAGCCATTAGCCCGTCAGTGAATGGCCCCCTGAATGAACTCTCAATGGATCACATGACCACCGGCGAATGCTCAGTCAAATTTGGGACTTAGGCGAATTGAGATTTGAACAAAGATTTGTTGGAGAAAGTCTTTTTCTAGCATGTGGTTCTGGGTTGAAAATGGTTTGCTGCTTTCATGATGCTTTAAAGACACATTTTTACATTACCTGAGCCTTAAAACTTATCCAGTATTATTACAACAACAACATATACTCACGTAATTTTCATATGTTTTTTTCTTTGTTTGGGAAATGCACTGTTATCTACCAAAAATGCTTGGTTGGACAGTGGGAAGTAGCTTGACAAGTGCACTTTGAGAAGTGGACAGTAGTGGACGTCAAAGCCTAGGTTTGGCTCTGTGCCGTCAACATAAAGTCCAGTCCCCGACGATGTAGAGACGGGACACCAGATGAACACATGGACGGATAGATGGACGGATGCGTCAATGGGACGCTGAATGCAACTGTAAAAAAAGAGAGCTGTGTAAAGTGATTTATTTAAATTGTAAAGTGTTTTATTTTTCATCTGTGGATGAGACTGCACTACATTAGCTGAAATGAGGAGAGAAGACAAAGGCGTGTCTGATTATTCTGAACCTACAGTGTACGCTAGTTTATCGACAACAAAGAGCAGGAGAAGGGGGAGGAGGGGGAGGTCTGGATGGTCACTCAGTCGTCCATTCTGAGCACACATAACCACAACATCAAACAGATTTAACTTCTCTGCTCTCCAGCTTGCTTGTATTACAATGTGTATATTGCCTCATTATTATAAAAACAGATGTTCTTATGAAATATATGGTGCATTAATATGACACTGGAATCTTTTGTGTTTTTACCCCATCAGACAGAGAAACATACAGAAGTTGTCTGAGTTTGAACAAAACACAAACCCACTCTTTTACATACATACACAGAAAGGGAGTGAAAGAGAGAGAACGAGAGAGAGAGAGAGAGAGAGAGAAGATAGCGCAGCCGGAGCAGAACTAATGAGTGTGACTGAATAGGGTGTTGAGAAAGTTCCGAAAGTTCCGTTGTTCTGCTATCATAACCTGCTGTGTTATTCCCATCTTTCACTCTCATTCTCTCTCTCTCTCTCTCGCTCTTTCTCACACACACACACACACACAGTATAAGTTTTATTCAATTGATATTACTCTTCTTCAGTACTCACATACCAATAGAAACATGCTTCATTATAACTTAAGTCCTGTATTTAAAATGTTTTTCCGGCAACACTGACCAACTTCTATCACTAAATTTGGAAAGGAATATTGACAATTATATAAACACATTTGGGTTCTATTTTCATACCTTTGTAATGTAGCACTGACATACACGCCGAGTAAAAAAACGTTTTCCATCACCTCCTCTGACGAGTCAACCAGATGTGTAGCAGACTAAAATTAAATGTTTTCATATTGACAAGAACAAGTTACAGAAATACGAGCTTAATTTAAAAAAAGCGTGTAGGGATGCTCATTAAGCTACACCAGTGTGATAGAGGGAGATGCAACTAAACCCAACTATAGTACCAATACATTAAATATTACTTAAGTACATTATCTTACATACCTAAGTACTGAAGCTAGGACAATAAGACCAAAATATCATATCACAATATTAATGGCATTTCTTTGTTTTATATGTCCAATGCAAAGACCACGATGAATCCAATAATAAGCAAGGTTTTCCATTAATATTGTTCACTATTTGTACTTTCAGCCAAAATATACTGAAGAAAAGTAACAGTCAATCAAAATTTTGGTATTAAATTTCATAATTTCATTGGGAACATGAACACTGATCCATTAGAGATGTAAAAACTGTCATAAAAGAAAAATACAACGTGGCTTTAGATTAGCACCCTCAGTTGGAGTTATTGCCGCCTGTAATTTCATGCATTCATCATACTTGCTTTTGTGGCTACTAGTTTTCAAGTGCACAGACAGGTTGTTTCTGTTGCTGACCCCTCGTTTGAAAAGCTATCAAAGTATATTTTTTGTGTGCAGTTTCTGCTTTTTTTTAAATTAAAAAAAGTCAAACCATCTCCAAACCGCTGATGAGGCACCATTTTTTTTTTTTTACCTTGGCTCGGACACCAGCTTGTTAATTTGCCTGCCAGTTTTTCATAGTGAACTGTACAATGACAAAAAACTGCTTGACAACAGTAATGCAGTAACACATCAATGAATCAATGCTGGTATACCAATACTGGTATGTACTGGTAAATTAAAATATGTTCTACAGCCCAGCCCTAAGCACCCCCCGAATCATTCAGTCACATGCACGCACACACACACACACACACACACACAGACTAATAATGCAATATGTCAGTAACAAAGGCTGATTCTGTGTGGCACAGGGTGGGGTATTATATCAGGGGCGGGAAGAGTTTGTTTGAAGGCCCAGTCTACACCCCAACCCCTTCTGGCCCCATCCCGCCCCTTGCTATGTAGAATTCCAGGTGGGTCCTGGGCTAATGACTAGATGGCTGTAATTACCCGGGCCTGTTGATAGCTGGTGATTGGACATGGTCGTGCCACAGAGGAGCTAGTGTGGGCTCCTGCTGGGACCACATTTAATCAAAGACTTCTTGGCCCGGTTATCAAAGGGAATACTTTACAGCAATCTTCTCTGCTTCAGCCCCTTTGCTCCCTAGCCTCTCTGCCTGGTTCAGTTATATTGGGGCCAAGTCCACAGACTCCTGATAAGATGAATTCAAAAGGCTATCATGCACGAGAAGAAAATGAAGGCAGAGCATGCACACGCTGCTGTACTGACATTTCCACAGAACAAATGTTAAAGTGAGAATTCTTTAGCAGTGATGCTTCTTTACTTAGGGAAGTACGGATAAACTGTAATGGTTAAAATACCTGAAAGTTCTGCTGGAGTAAAATTACAGGTATCTCATTGAAAAATGACTTGAGTTGAACTGTCAGGAGTCCTCTATGTAGTGTTCTGTTTGAACGTCTCATTTTTTAGATAATTTAGAGTCAATCTATCACACCCAGGAAGGACTCAAACTGGTTAAAAAACAACCAAACTAAACTAATAGTACATATGTCGGGATTTTTACCAATATCACACTTAAAAATCGTAAAAATCTAACTATTTATTTTTTTCAGTCTTGCGTCCATCACCCAGTGTTTTATACATGTCAAGCGGTAAGATAAAGGAGGGGTGATGAGTTACACACTGTCCAGAGATGTTATGAAAATAGTATATTTGAAGGAATAACAGAACAATAGAGACCATCTTATCATCCCCTAATCTTGTTTTATCCTTGGACATTTGGTAAGGCACCATCGGTTTTCCGTTTGCAAAGACGTAGGAGATGAGTAATCGAAAGAAACATGTTAAGTCTTAAAAATTTCTTTACACCACTAAGAACAAAGTCTGCATTGAAGCATTTTTACGTTATTATTTCACACCACTATTTATAACACCATGTGCTGTGTGGGTAGATGATGATAATGTCTCCTTCTCCAAAGTGCTCACAGCTGATTGGAAAAAAGAAATATTTGACACAGGAAATGAAAAGCATATGCGTTGATAGATACCTTGACACAGGAGACAGACAAAACAGTTTTTATCAGATGGCTCATCTAAAAATCTGTCCACATCTAAATAAATCCAACTGCTCCAAAACCATGAGATAAGCATCACTAGCAATTAAATCATTAGAATTTTGTAACATTCTCTCTTACATGATTTACCAATCAGTCAGCCTCCCATCTGCCCCCAAAACGAGGTCTTCACATTATAGGAGTGATCTTTTAATAGCCTCTGGGGCCCCTGTTTTCCTAGATAAGATATGCCTTATTGTCCCTCAGGGTAATATTATCAAGCCATTCCAGTCATTGAGTTCTAGTGCCAGTGTCCTGTGGCAGAGTCTATCTGTGTCCTGGATGCCAGGCTGAGAGCATTCCTCTTGCATAATATCATGTGCAAACCGTTAGTCTTCGCAGTTGGCAGGCATTACTTTGGGCCCAGGAGAGGGAGTCGGTACTGAGAATACAGATATTAAGCAACAGGGAAGGTTTAATCCCACAACAAGGCTGAAGTAAGGCTGAGATCAATGTGTGATCCATCTGAACCTTCCTGCAATGGAAAACATGAAACACATACACAGACGCACACATCTTACATCATGTTACATACATACGAAGGCAGCTCCAATGGCTGCAACCATTTATTCAACACCATCACAGTTACTCTCAACTGTGTCAGCCTGTTTTACACTTGTGAAATATATTGTCCAACTCTATACCTCTCCTCTCTGGGAGCTATGGTTGCCAAATGACAACATCCCCCAGAATGGAGAACAATAGACACAGATGGGAGAGAGCCAACAGAGACACACACTAAAACTGCATTTTCATCCACCAAAAAATGGAGCTTCTCAGAAATGCGCGATAGAGGGGATAAATCTGAAAACTCTGACGATAAAAATGGAGATTAGAAAACGCTGATGTATGATTGTTATGTGATCCTGTCATGTGATTCTGGTTTTGAACAAAAAAACAACAACATTGGAGCAATGTGGTGCAAATGCAGTTAAGAGACGTGATTTATATTCATAATTGTGCAGCAGCACTCAAGGACAGCTGCACTACAAACCCAACATGGAATGGAGATTTTGGATTCCACCTGGACGGACCATAACGTGACATGATGTAAGCCTATTCACTTCCTGTCTCAGGTTTACTTGTGAGACATTTAAGGCCTTTCAAATTGGAAGTAACACGTCACCACTACGATCTGAAACTCATTCATACCAATGGCTTGAGGCTCTGATGTCTTTCGATATGACAGAAACGAGGCAGCCACCAAGTACCGGAACGGAAGCTGATTTTCCAACAGCCAATGAACACCACAACACAGACAAAAAACTCATGTTGTGTGTTTCTGAGATGGCTGAACTGGGGGACCCAAGATTGTTTTGAGACCTCGGGAAGAGAACCCTCTCATAGAAACACGTTGCCCACCAAGTAGGCACATTAGAAAGTTCTGAAAGTTACCTGAAAGTTCTGCTGGAGTAAAATTACAGGTATCTCATTGAAAAATGACTTGAGTTGAACTGTCAGGAGTCCTCTATGTAGTGTTCTGTTTGAACGTCTCATTTTTTAGATAATTTAGAGTCAATCTATCACACCCAGGAAGGACTCAAACTGGTTAAAAAACAACCAAACTAAACTAATAGTACATATGTC
>OMNV01007810.1:0-11137 GCA_900303265.1 Brotula barbata | reverse complement strand
TGAGGCTCTGATGTCTTTCGATATGACAGAAACGAGGCAGCCACCAAGTACCGGAACGGAAGCTGATTTTCCAACAGCCAATGAACACCACAACACAGACAAAAAACTCATGTTGTGTGTTTCTGAGATGGCTGAACTGGGGGACCCAAGATTGTTTTGAGACCTCGGGAAGAGAACCCTCTCATAGAAACACGTTGCCCACCAAGTAGGCACATTAGGTGTGTTTCAATCAAACAAATGACATATTATTGGTTGATAATATGTCATGTGTCTGCCCTCAATAGCCCAACAGATAAATCTTCCTTGCTGGCTAAAACAGCCCTGATTTGTAAACCCCGCCTATTTCGCGGTGAATTCTGGAAAGGGCGCTGAACCCAGCTGTGCGTGTTGGCAATGCACGCACTGCTCAATGAGAGAAACTTCCTATGTGGAAGCCCCTTTAAGCGTTTGACGGTCAACTTTTCTAAAATGTTGTGAAAAAGCTTGAGGACATGGAAAACACTTTGACACTAAGAAAAGTGTTTTAAAATTTATACTGCTTGGTATAGACGTATCAATAGACTGTGAGGGATTTTCTACTGGGGATAGAGGACAAAAAGTTGCGGCGTGAGAGAGTCAGAAGGAAGATAAGGACAACAAGTCCAAAGGACGGTTTAGGGCAGAGGGAGATGTATAGGGTTACCTACAGAGCTGGCGGGCATGTTTATCAGTCCATCTTAACCTGAGCAGAAAGAACGGTGTACCCCCACAATTCATCACCATTAACTACCCCACCTGCCACATCTCCTTGATCACCTCCCTACATACTCCTGCCTGCTCCTTGCTGCCAAAAAACACAGACTCTGGTGGGAATCTAGCCAGCAAACCCGCCCCCACCCTCCTGATGCCCATAATGTTCACCTGAGGGTGGTCTGGTCATCAATGGTACCCATGCAATCTGCTGCACATGTACACACCTGCAGGCTAAGACCTCCCTGGTGCCCCCTGAGCTCACCTAATACCTGTCAGCATGTTAGCAACTCTTTCTACTCTGTCAGTCACTATGCAGACCGGCAGAGCAGAATGTGCACACAAACATACACGTGTGCATGTGTGTGTGGTGGTGGTGGTGATGTGTTTCCCCCTTGGGGCTGATAGAACCTGAGGTCAGGGGTCAGAAAGTTTAGGTGTATCACCATAGATGATCAGCACTTGGGCTGGGCTGTTTTTAAGGTAAACCCATATTAATACAGGTGAAGGTAAGCTTTTTGGTCATCAAATAGTATTTGTCGTTAGACAATTCAAAAAAACTTCAAAGCAACGATACAACATAATTATAGATCATAATTTGCTGATTTGCTCTCTCTCTGATCAAGTAGGTGTTTTTCGGTATTATGTGGTGCAGTTTTGTTGGGCACAGGTTAATCTGAGATTGCGAGGTCCAGATTTATTAGGAAGTTCAAACTATTACTTATGTGACCTGACAGGACCTGAGGGGGGTGGAGAGAGCAAAGAGAAAGAGATTATAAGAGAGAGACAAAGACAGAGACAAAGAGGGAGAGAGGGAGAGAGAGAGAGAGAGGGAGAAAGATCATTTGGCATAAAATGCTATTGAGCACGCGTCACAGATGCACTGTTACAGTTGGATATAGTCAACCATTTGCCACATGTAAGGCAAACTGTAATATACAAATCTTGGCTACTGGTAATGTCTTTCTTATTCTTCTTTCTTACTTTTTTTAGCTATTGCCTCATAAGTTGCAAATAGTAACGATAAGAGATGTGATAAAACTGAAATTTAGGTGGTTCTAGCATACATCATGAATTCACACTGATCAATCAAACGTTCCGCAGATGAGGCGCTGCAACAAACGTCCAAAAATTCCATACATAAACTCACACTTACTGTTTATTTTGACACTCAGCATTAGCAAAGTGATTGTTCATGTCAGCAAAACATGTGGCATGTGTGCATTCACGTTCTGACCTTCTCTGATCCTTTTGTTAACCTCAATTACTTTATTCATTTCATTGCTTCTATAAAAGTCCTCTGAGATGTGCGCATGAATTACTTATTTCGAGATATACATATGTATATATCGTACAAACCTACTACCTACATACAGCATATATATATATCATAAAGGCTACCGCAAATACAGAGCATGAATTCAGACAGGTAAACTTTATGCAAATAATAACAAAGTGCAATGATCCTGAAATTCTGTATATATTTCGCACACAAAAGGTTGTGTAACAAAATGTGTAGTTTAGCGTTTGCATAGTGTGTGTCATGACGGAGGAGCCTTCATGTCCTTCTCCGAGTCCTTCTCCAGCTCCGCTCTGAGCCAAAGGCTTCAATAATTAATTTATTTTATTGCAACTGTCTGCAATATGCACACTACATTGCATGAATCAATTATCGGGATAACGATTAAAAAGTATATTTCGTTCAGGCCAAGTTTAATTTCATTCCATTTTGGAGCAAATAGCGAATCTGGGCACCGTCGCACCAGGGACAGGCACCCCTCAAATACATAGAAAAGAAAACAAATCCAAAGTGACCTGACACAGCTATTTGTCATAAGTGATGCACTTCACTCACCACTATATACACTCATATACACCACATATCCTATGTCCGTCTTAATGTTAGATAACTGGAGACCCAATGGTAGATTCTGCTTGTTGACAGAAAATATGGGTGCTGAGCCTTAGTTGGAAAAGTTACTCCGGTCGCAGTGAGTTCTTCACCGTACAAGGTGTGGGCTGCGATGTGACAAGGTTTGTATATGCGTGTGACAGTGTGAGTGTGTTTATCTCCATCTCAGTGTGGAAATTTACAGACACACCTCACAAGGCACAAACAATGGTGACCTGGACAAATAGTCGAAATTCCACCAACATACCATGGAATCTGGGGGTATGCGCTGATAATACACATACTGGGCTGCACACACACACAAAGGCCAATGGGGGAGACAGAGGTGTGGGAAACCGGAGAGATACAGGGTCAGGGTCAACTTGTGTAGGCCTCACAGAGATACCAGTGAGTGATACCAGCTGACACACACCGATGCTGACACTAACAGTGATATCAGGCTACCTGAGTGACACTGATAGATAGCACCCAGCCATCACAGGGTGCTTGGACAGTCAAAGTTGATCTCAGCTCATGCCTATGAGTTTAAAATCTAAATGCAAGGATTAACTTTTGTAATTATGTATTTCATTTACTAAAAAACGTCTTTTTTGGAATTTAACAATGTGCAAGCGTTTTTTGACTGTGGCCAAATCAGCCGAGTCAGGAACAGTTGACATTATCCAACAGATAGTTCTGTTGAAAAGCTTCACACTCTGCATCAACTACAAACTTGTCAACTTAAAAGGAAGTTGACTTTAGCATAAGTTTTGCCATATTTCCCTCACATTATGATAAATTAATAATAAAAATGTCTAATCCAGGGTGGATTTGGCATTTTTGTCGAAGTGTGTGGTCACAGCCCCTAGTGCTCCTATTACCACTTTGGATTTTACCTTCCCCTTCCTGTTGCTCTCTAAGCCCTTGATACTTCTGATGTTGCTGTCAGCTAGGATAACCACATCTATTACAACTGCCCTTATATATATATATATACATACATATACTGTATAAGTGTGTATATACATGATGGCAAGATCTTTATACCTTTTATGGCGCCTTAATTTACAATTTATAATTATGAGGCCAATGGCCGCACACTTTCCCCGACTTGGCTTCACCTTCTTGCAGCAATGAGAGAATTGATGGAGAGCAAGGACACAGTACAGTAGCCTCAGTCCCTCAGTAAACAGTGGTAAACAGAGCGGGGGCTCGGCATGAAATGGAGGAATACTATGCACAAAACATTTACACGGAGCTGCCAGAGGAACAATATCATTTCACTTTTACAACAAAGTGCTGGTGTAACAAAAACAACACAAGGAAACCCATCCGTCCCTATGCTCCTCCACAGTGACTTGTTTACGCATCCACCTCCCATATGTTGGAAGGGGATAAATTCAATCAAGTGCAATTGAGCTTTCAAACAGGCTTAACCTCTCTTTGATACTAAAACTTTTGGCTGAGAGGTAATTCTCTATTGGCTTCTTCAAATTACAAAGTTGGCTTACAGCCACACACACACCTGTTACCATTGTTGTCAGTGGCTGGAATAGCACAGTGGTTATCAGTGTGTAAAATAAAGAGGTAAAAATACTTCACTACAGTACACAAGTTTTAAAGAGTCTTTGTACTTGAGTTTTTACTTAACTACATATCTGAAGGAAAACCTATACTTTATTTTCACTACTTTTGTGGACACAAGGTACAACCAACACTGAGGAGCAGAAATTATTTTATAATTATTATTTTACTATTTTCAATATTAAAGTAGTTATTATCCAAAACACTTTCGATAGTTAAGTGAAATCAACATCAGCAGCTAATTGACTGTTACTCTTGTTTGTTTTCTGATGGGTCAATGTTACTAAGTAACTATGTAACTAAGTTATCGTTAAATGAGATATCTGTACCTTTACTTATGTCACCTCAGATATCCATGCCAGATATGTACATCCAAAATGAACACCTAACCTTCACTCCTTCAGCAAGAGATGAGAAACGCCCAGTCTGATGTTCAGAAGACATAAGGAGAGACACCCACAATCAGAGGCTCAAACTAAGTCACCAGAGACAACAAACACTCACAAAAACCAAGACAGTCTTGTTTTATATATTATTTCTCACTGTACTGTGCAAAATGCATGATAAATACATGAAAACAAAGATATAAAAGCATAAAGTGAAAAGAAAAAAATAATCAGCATTTACTGGGATTCAGAAATGTCAACGATGTACGTATATGACGTGTAATGGGTATTTGTGCACGTGTGTATGCACACAACAGTGTATTGTGTGCATTTGAGTGGGGAGAAAGATTTTATTCTCGGTGTCACAGCACTACAAGGATGCTCCCATATTCATTATTGCCTTGGAGTTCCATCATCATCGAGTGTTTGAACTGGGAGAGTTTAGAGGAGAGTAAACAGCAGTCTAATGTGTTTATCAGACACTACAGCACACACTATCAGCTGTGTACCACACAGAAAGCCAAACAACAACAGCAGCAGCACACTAACATAATCTGACACGGTTAGATGGTGGAAGGAGAGTACTGTGACTCTGAGAATATGGCCACCCTGTACATGTACATCCAGCTGTTGCAGTGCACTCTCTCACCCTATAGTTTGGAAAGTGTGGGGGGGTAGGACATGCATACACAAATGTATCTTTGATATACTGCAACTTTATTTTCCCTTACAGACACATCATGCAGCATCACCAAATGTCATCTGACCCCTCTACAAACACGTGTTCCAGGTTGGATTGCTCTGTAAATATTTAGGCTTGCACAGCTTCGCTGTCAACATCATTTGTGTGTGTTTGCCAAATGTATATGTGTATCAAAATTCCCTAAAACAGACGCAGTGGAGGTGGTGCAAAAATGGAGGGTGAGGTCTTTTTTACTTTCCAATGTATACATCCTCCTCTCTTCGTTCCTCAATCCTGCACCCATTTACCTGGAAAGCATTACAAATACGAGAGGTGCGCAACGCTCAAACATACAAAACGTTTTCTCAGGAACAGAAATAGAAAGATCGAGAGTGTGATGGATGAGAACGTACATCTTGTGTCAAAGTACAACGGACACTACACAGAAAAATATACTTTGTAAGATTTGCAAATGAGGATTCAGGGCAAAGGTCAGCAATACGAGCAACCTGTTTGGATCCTTGAAAACTAGCTAATATATCAAATAATTTAAAACATGGGCTGCAAAAACTCTGGCTCCTCACCTAAAGCCACATTCATCTCGACGCAACAAACCATAAGGGGGATTGTTTGTGAGAGTAAATCTCTACAAAAGAGAAAGCAACAGATGGCAGGACATCACCAAAACAATCGCCAAGCACACAGTGGAAGGTTGAAGAAACTATTTGAACTGTATTTGTGTTGGCAAAGAAAAAATTACCCCCAATCTCATCATACTGTCAATATTATGAAAAATCTTGTAAAATGATACTTTGGCCATATCGTCTTAGCCCTCGAGCACATCTGCCAACAATATGTGTGGTTGATGGGTTTTGCTGGTGAGGCATTAAGGGGGGTGAGGAGGGCAGAATGAGCGGGGTACTCAGCCACGTCTGGATCCAGGAGTGAGAAAGGGGATGGCAGGAGATAAGTCCACTTCACAAAGCTCAATGAAACACTTCAGTACAGGCACAGTCCTCAACCTGTGCACCGTCTGTCTACCTGTCACCACACAGCTCAACAGAGAGAGACAGAAGAACTTTGATAAGTGGAAGATGTGACAGGCGTCTTCACTTCATTAAACGCCAAACACAATTTATTCACTCTTCACTGTCATTTCGGATCTTGACAGTAACACAGATGGCAACCGGATAGACCAGTTACAACTGATGCTGCATCAATACACTGTCAGAGCGAAGGCAGTGCGGCTGTGGTGGGCAGAGATCCTAAATAAAATTCTACATCTGCAACTGTGCGTGTTTGTTCGTGACCGAGATTGTGTCCTCCAAGCACAATGACAGAGACAGATTGGGTGTCTGAGAGGAACAGATAGCCTTACAGCCAACCTCCACTCACTCACTGAAAGAGATAAAGAACAACTTTCTCTCTCACACACACACTCCTCCGCTGGCATCAAACCAATCCAGTTGAGAAATAACTGAACCCTTAACACGGACAAATAGGTGTGGATAAGGCCTGCAGTAGGTCTGCAGAAAATTGCAGATTCATCACAAATTTCAAACAAACAGATTAGTATAACACTGCTGTAGTATTCAAATGGACTTAAAGGATTTGTCGACGTATACACTCTGCTGCAGTGTGTGTGAGATTCGGGAGGGTATGCGAGTACAAGTGTGTGCGGCGGTGCCAAAACAGCGACAGGCCATTCTTCTACAAACAGGTTTTCAACAGGCTCCTATCTCTCCTCTCCTCTCCTTGTTTCCTCCCCTCCTCTCCAAACTATCTTTAGATTACAAATGGTCCCTGCCGACAACATGCGGTTACAACAACCTATGTTGCCCATGCAGTACATTCAGAGGCAACCTGTGGACCTCTGATGTGGGGGGTGGGGATAGGGGCTGATATGAGGTTTCGTTCTTACCTATTAGTGGGCGTAGTGCGTTGGACACAATCTGTCTCTTCTTGTCAGTCCATTGTTGGACAGAGACAGTCTCATGTCATTTTCTGTCTCCAGCTAAGCCCTGTACTTATCCAGTCAGTGGTGTGGAGAAGCAAAATTTGTAATTAGGTGGATTCAGTGTTCCCACTCTTTCCTAGTGATAATTTATCAACTGTTTAAACAGTTTGCATCTAACAAGGTGACAACAAGACCAAATGGAGCACATGATGATTTGCGAACTGGGAGCTCGATGTTGCCTTCTGTGCGTGTGTGTCTAAAAGCAGAGCAGGTAGCAGGTGAATTATAATTTTTCAGGGGAGCTCCCGATAGATTGCCAACACAAGATTTTCCAAAACATTTGAGTTTTTCTCTCATTTTCCACGTGTTTACCGTGACTGGAAATTGGGTCAACTCTACCTTGTATTTGACTATTCTCAAACAACATTCTCAAACTTCTGGCATTTAAAGTAAACCTCAAACCACCAGTTGAGAAGCCCTGCAGTAGATCACCCAAAAACCCAAAAGGTCAGCTTCTGTCGCAAAGCAATGTAAAAGGTGTCTCTGTGTGACCTCAGTGGCCCAGCCTGCCATGTCTACTAGAGCAGGGGGGGCTATTAGACCATCAGAAAGTGGGAGCATCCCCTCTCGCCATGGTGATAAGATCAAGGCATTCCGACAGCCAGAGCGGTCATTATTCTCCAGCCCATAATGTCCCTCCATTAAAACAGCCAGTTGCTATGGAAATGCAGCTGCGGACGTTTAAGTCATTTCTTGGTCCTGCTCTCTCTGGGTCACTGGCATGCACACACACGCACACACAGACACTTATATAGACTTCTACGACATTTGATAAACTGTTACACATGCACACGGCTGTCAGGGCTTCACACACACTCATGCACACTTGGCTGTCTACGTCTGATTCTGGAGGCCCACTGCAAGGTCATGGCCGCCAGGACAATAACACAAGTCACTGTCAGCGCTCCAGGACAGAGAGATGAGAGACAATGGTGGAGTAAGAAAATCTGGCTGACTGGGTCACCGGTCGAGCGGCGCTGAGCTGTTCGAACTGTTCGAAGTCAAACATGGATATGAAGGCAGATAGGAGGCTCTGTCTCTCTCTCATAGACAGATACACACACACACACATACACATACACACAATGAGTAAACAAACAGCTCTCATTGTTCGGAAGATCCCCTCTAACGCCCTTTTGGCTGCCATCAAACTTACTTTTGAGTCATCCGAGCATGCCATACACACATAAACACTAACCCTTAACTTTCAAATGACTCTTAAGTCTCATTACTCCTTCTAGTAGTTATCGTGTAGAACTACAAAATGTGAGCTAAATTTGTGATAAGTAAGTAATCTGGCTCCATGTGTATGTTTTGTTAAGCTGCGTAACATGGAATTTAAATGGGTTGTTTCAGTGCTTTTGTTCAATTTTTATAAATTACTGACTCTTATGGTGCCTTTCACATGTCTTGTAATTCATTGATTGTAATCTGTAATTTTATGGTTTGTAAATCTTTGTCAAGTACTATGAATTGTCACTGTGTCTGAATTGTGTTACAGACATACACTTGCCTTGCCTTTACAGCCGTGAGTACATAATCTATGAGCGCACAGTATGAAAATAAGAACTCTAAAAACATTTCACATGTTCTTATTTTAGATATGAAAATTAAAAAGCAGCAATTATGAATTATTTAGCTTAAGGATGAGAGGAATTTAATCAACAAAAATGTTAACAATATAGTGAATATAAAAGTCCAGAAATGTGATTATTCACTTCAACTAAAATAATTTTAGGCTTAATTTACTGACATGTGAAGTAACATTCATAAGAGAAAGCCAAAACCAACATAATACAACAAAACACAATACAGCTCATCCACCCAACCATGTCTGTTATCTTTTCCTTTTGTCTGTTTTAAGATGTTTTTATGTGCTCTGTGTTATCAGTTTGTCTGGTGACGAATAAAGTTCTACTTTCATACTCGACTACTTATAAACTCTGAGATTTGTATGGATCTTTCTTAGGAATGGGTGGAACCTCCTTAGAAATGCTATATAAACTGCTTGAACTTCTTTAAATCTCAAAAAGCTGTACTAACAGCAGTAGTGGGCTCCTCTGCTCCAGACACAGTGGTTTTTGTGTCTGATAACAAAGGCTCGCAGTTTCAATCCTGTAACATCAAGGACAAGAGTTACAACCTAAACTTTAAGCTACTTGTGGAACTATAACCTTATTTACAATGAGTACTGTCTGTAAGAGTTATGGTATGTTTTTGAATCAATAAAGGTCATAAAAGACAGAGGCCCCGTCATTTCTTCAAGCACTTAGACCTGGTAGGACAAACTAATACCAATCATCCCTAACAGAGGATGTCCATATCTGATGTCCTTGTACAATATAGAATTAGAAGACTAAGGTTGGGTTGGAGGCCTGAGGGACGTGGAAGCTCGCTGTTCAACCAGGAGCTCTAGGAATGAGTAAGGTTATCTGTTTTAACTGTTAACAGAGGGCATAACAAGTCTCACAATGGTTGGGCAGTAAGGACAACCAAGAGGAAGGAAGGAACGTACACGAGGAAAATAACAAAATCAATGGTAATCAATGAGCAACATAAGAAAGTGTTACATACATATCACAACGAACAGACCTCAGCAGCCATACATAATGAACAGCTTTCCCAAAAACGACACTCTATTGCCCTCTTGTGGTCAACTTTTATAAGCGCTCATGTACAGCCTAAGTTACTTCATTCATATCAAGTTTCTTTTGCTTTAAGATCGATTATCCAAAACAAACGATTTCTGTGTGAGTTTCCATACATTATTTTGTTGATGAAATTGGACACAACAAGGAGGTTGTTATTTAATTTACGCCCCTGAGAAGTATTTTACGTACTTGTACAGATAGCTGATCATGGTCAAATCGTTGCTGTTTTTCTGTTAATTCAAGAATGGTCGAATGAATTAATAACGATGATGTAGGAAATACAATTTTAGAAAAATTACAGAATAATTTGGAAGATATTGAACATTAGTGGAATATAAATATTTTTTGCATATTATTACTTTGACTCAAGTGCATATATGAAGAAAAATCTACTTTTTCTTAAGTAATTCTGTCCAAACAGGTTTGTTACTGGTTAGAAAATGAATTCTAAAACAGGAAAAGTTTTCAATATGCAGACTGGGAGATGGACAGAAGACCTAAACCAAGTTTCAGCCGAGTTTATGATAATAAGAGGCTTGTCCTAAAACGACACAGCATCGCCCCCTTTGTGGTTAATATTTGGTAAGTGCCACTGCCACAGCTTATCAAGTTACTTTACATTACACAATACATAACGCTTGAGTTTGTTGGCATATGTATAGACAACACTTATAACACCTGGAAATTTATAATGAAGAATATAATTTATAAATAATAATAATAAAGCCATTAAATTTAGCATCACTGGCGGAAAATTTGACGGTTCGCTGATCATACGGTTTCGTTTTCAGCCCAGACTGGGTGTTGAAAGGAGGAGCGTTGTACCACATATTTAGGGCCTGGAGGAAGGAAGTCCGTCTGAGGATCGCACTGCTGCTTTTATACCCTCCTCAGACGGTGTCTGGCAAAGATCCGCTACAAGTAAATGAACGACAATCTACACTGACAATGACTGTCAACCATAAACAGGTAAGTCCAAATGTCACGACATTTTTTTTTATTACTATTAATTAAGCGTCCCTGGCATCATTTCTCTTCCGTCGTTTTAATCTAAATTTAAAATTGGTGGAATTCCCCCATTGCAACCCAAATGTAAGTGCTCATGTAAAGCCTATCAAGTTACTTTATTTACATCAAATTATACCAATTATACCAAAATTATACCACTCAACTCAATTAGTGGTCATAATGTTATAA
>OMNV01007809.1:22705-42426 GCA_900303265.1 Brotula barbata | reverse complement strand
TCATGGCTGTATGTGATGTGCAGCACACACACACACATCCTCTATATCCATATATACACCAACCATATTTATATGAGATGGGTTTAAGATACGTATAGCTATATAAAGTAACGTAGAACACTCAATAACCATATAAAATGTCACATTTAAATATTTATGGTATGGGGATGGTATCACAGAAAATAAAATAAAATGATGTCTACAGAAAGTTTCTGAAAGAAAGAAGCGTTATAAAGTTTTTTTCATGGCCAACTGTTCTTCCCAGGATTCATATTATCTTCTAAAGTGGTGGTGTCTGAAAACTGCCCGCATTTTTGGGACAGGCATCACATAAGACAGCCCATCTACACAGTAGGTTTTGAGAGAGTGCACCAGTATGACAAACAGATAAGTTAAAAAAAGACCCCAAATGATGTGTGTGTGTTCGTGTGTGTGTTTGTGTTCTTTCTAGTTTGATACTTTGAACCGAGAGGTAATGTGAATTCAAAATAAAATGTAATCTTTAACTGAAATTTGCTCTGACCGAGAGACTTCTAATTCTGGACATTCCCATAATGCAAGTTGTCAGGAGCCCCTGCCGCCACAATCAAACTACTGTAGGCGGGAAGAGCTGTCGCCCATTTTTAGAGGAGAGGCTGCCGCTGTTATTTCAGATTTGACACGACATGTTTAGTCGGAGAAATTAGGTTTTTAGCTTTATTTTCACCTTGAAAGGCTAAAGACAAATGGGACAACAATTTTAGTTACACGTCTCGTCCCAGTGTCCTCATCTTTTCATCGTCTCCTCTCCTCCTCACAGCCCAGCAGTGCAGCGAGGGCTGGAGCCAAGTGGGAGAGGCCTGTCTCAGGATCAACTCCAGCCGCGAGAGTTACGACAACGCCCAGCACTACTGCAAGAACCTCAACGGTAACATCGCCTCGCTCACAACCGCCAAACAAGTGGACTTTGTGCTAGAAGAGCTCAAGAAGCTCCAACAACAAGACAAGGTAAACAAAAATGAGCAAATAACAAAAAGTGAATATTAGCTCGACTCACAAATACTCAGTTATAATCTCTGAATGTGGCTGAAATGGCATGCAAGTTGTATTTTGGTATTTCGACATCAGGAGTAAACAGAATCTGGTTGTCTGCCAGGCTTGCCTGTCAATAACACTGATGAGAGTTGTGCATTCAGAGATAATTTTCTACACGTGAATCTTGTGCTGCCGTTTTGAGATTGATTGATTTTTCTTTTTAGCTCGTGCAGATTGCGCCTTTAAAACATTTCTCATCAAGTTGTTTTCCACCAAAGAACGTTTGTTTGTCGCGTTCGTTAGGTGTCGTTCATCTTTAGCAGACATTGTCAGACTTGACATAGTCTCGTTTCTCTCTGATGCACCAGACTGTAATAATCACATCTCAGCCATTTAGCTTTGTTTTTCTTGATTTGCTTGATTTTCCCAATGAAACGTTTCATCAGACAACCATGGACTTTTTCCAGTGTCTTGTCTTGTTTTGTGTAGCAAACCAGGGACATTGGATCCACTGTCTGTTGGCTCAATCAACAGCCTTTTTATATCTAATATACAGTCTGCTCAGTCTTTTTCTTGTAAGCTTGCTCTGTAAACTGAGCAGGCAAGACAGGTTTCTGTGCATTTATATAGTCCATTTCAGAATTTAATGCATATTGAAAATGCAAAATCTGAAAGATTAATGGAATTATGTGCTAGTAAATTAATCTTCACCTATGATGGTGTCATTTGGTTTTAGAGTTCTTTAACAGCAGAACCAAAACAAATGATCTGGAAGAGTGGAATAATGCATAAATTAAGATAACTTAAAGATTAAGTTATGCATGTGATTGTGGGAAAAGGTAAAATCATCACCGTACAGGGTGATGTAATTTATTTTTTTTTGCAAAACTCTTTGCACACGTGGTTTTTGAAATTTATGAGTGGTAGTTTTTAATGTATCTGAAATGCAAATATGTGGCAATTTTTGTATAATGAGTCGTACATGGTGAATCTAGGGTTTCATTTGTTAGATGCAGGGTTGAAACTTTTCCACCCTTCTTTTTTTTTTATTATTAAAGGTAGAATGCCAAATGCATGCAATCAGTCATTTCTGTCAAATTATTTCCAAAACACCTTGTAGTATTGTTGGTCCCTAGCAGTAAATACAACAAGCATTCATTTTTTAAGCAAGCAGGCTGGGACAGAAGGGGAGGGGCAGTCACACCTCTGGGTATAAATCTACTAATGTACTCATTGTTGCGAGTGTCAGATGGTATCTGCAGTGCAATCTATCATAAATAGTTTATTTCCAATGTGTTTTCAATAACAATGTACTATTATTTGAAGGCCTGTGTACATGGAGTTGTGTCTTCAGTGCATGTACAGTGTTTGTTTTTTTGACATCTATTTTTGTCCCCACAGAGCTTGTCTCCGTGGGTTGGCCTGAGGAAGATCAACGTGTCTTACTGGGGATGGGAGGACATGTCTCCTTTCACCAACGGCAGTCTGCGCTGGCTCCCAGGCGAGCCCAGTGACTCCGGTTTCTGTGCCTATCTGGAGGAGCCCCAGGTGACCGGCCTGAGAGCAAATCCGTGCACCGCCACGGCTCACGGGCTCATCTGTGAAAAAGCAGCCGGTAAGAAACCTATGTAGCATACATACTGTAAACACATGCTGATCCATGGCTGTGCTAATGTTTCCACCTCTCCTTTCCACAGGTAACCCCAATCAGAGTACTCGTCCATCTTGTAAGAAACCGTGCTCCCTGCACACCAACTGTGCCAACTGTACCAGCCAGGCCATGGAGTGTATGTGGTGCGGCAGTGCTCAGCGTTGTGTGGACTCCACTGCGTACGTCATCTCCTTCCCCTATGGGCAGTGTCTGGAGTGGCAGACCGGAGACTGTGTTGGTAGGTTTTGGGAGTCTTTCTCTTCGTTTCCGTCTCGTGACAGTGTCGGCCTTAAGGTTACCAGCACAGCAATAAGCTTTTACCGATTGGCATCTGGAAGAAGTCAATATTCATCACTGAGAGAGGGAGTAAAAAAACAGCTTAAAGTGGATGATGTTTATGTCAGAGCGAGATGGTATTACTCTCCTATGATTAGCTTTAAAAGTTGTTTTGGGTTTGTAACGGCCAATTAGCCCTGCATATATCGCCCTTAACCAGTGAGATTTCCCTGTTGGCCGAGATAAAGATGGACCCACGCTTTACCATTAGCTAGCTGGAAGTTATGCTTCAGCAAACAGTTGCAGAGATAGATCAAAACAACTTCATTCTGTGACTGTGAGGTGACTGTAAATGTCTTTTGTTGTTGTGGTGCAACACAGTTATTGGATCCAATGCGGCAAAATGCATCACCAACAGTGCGATTGTATCTGTCTGATATTGGATGCTCTGATATGATGGAAAACCAACATCTACGCTGAATGTTTCTCAGATCTCGGTCGGGCTTTCATTATGTATATGTAGTAGTGTGGTTAAATAAATAAAGCAGGGCCCTCACAATAAGTGAAATAGGAGACGTAGAAAGAGTGAGAGCGGAGTGACACAGTGTTTGCTTTCCAGACAGTTATTATGGTCATTTTTAAAGGGATGCAACATCACAGTGACACTCAGACAATGACAAAAGTGCAAGACAAATCACACAAAGCAGCACACACAGATAGAAGATAGAAATACCTCAAAAGAGAAACAGCCCGGGCGAGGTAAGATGAGCATGGGAGCAGATAAATAGAATTATTACAACATTCTCCGTAGAAATGTGTTCATATGTTTTCTACTGTGTTTGACAACGTAAAAACTAATATCAAAGTGTTTGTAGATTGTGAGGGATTATTTAGCAGTTGCACAATGCAGAAAAATAGCAATGTGGACCAGTTAATCTGATGAGCAATTAGGGATTATTTCTCTGTCTCCAGCTATTTGCATATTTGGTGATATACTGTTACCACGTCGGAATTAATTAAGATTTGCAGCAGTCAGGATGAATCATCACAAAACTTGTGATTGAAAAATTACTTGACACGCCTCACAGTGTAGATGGGAAATATATTGAAATGATGTGCATCAGTGTCATCAGATATGCATCATCCATTGTGCAGCTTCATTCTTGATCGTCCAGTACACACAACAGCATAACACAACGCATATTATATAATATTTGCATGGGAGTAACTTCATTTGGATATCACCAGACTTTACAAAGTGTGACGTATGAAATAAATAGATGTGCCAGATGAGCGACAGCGAGTAACACATTTAGGGAGTGGACGGCTGCAGTGTGTCAGCTGGTGTTAGGCCACTCGGAGGCCTCCTTTGGATATTTATCTTGAAGAATTTGTCCCCTTTGGCATGAAGGACAGAGAAGGTGATCCTATAAATTCTCCAAATGCTTTCCAATTTTCTCTCTCTTCTTGTTTTTTGTCCTCTTTTGCGTCCACTCGCCGTCTCATCCATCGCTCCATTTTAATGTTCTTGCCCTACTCCGTGACTTTGATCTCCCTTTTCTGTGCACAAATATATATTCATGTGTTATAGAATTGGTATAACATATTCTGTATTATGTTTGTCCATAAGGGCAGTGGTTGCATAAATAGCGGATTGGTAATTTGCAGTGATATGATGATGTGATATGATTAATTTATGTCTTTGAACAACAGTTCCATTGATTTCTGACGTTGCAGAATTAATTATTGCTGGAATCACAGTAAAAGGCAGTAATGCTTAGAAATATGCTGCAATCCTGTACAAAGGTTGTAATATTGTAACATTAAGGATGGTTGACAGATGCTAATGACACATTTGAAGATCTAAGTAAGTATATAGATGAGAATATGTATTTCTACATTTTGTCAATAGTTGATTACAGCAGTGACTAAGCAACAGGTCTCTGCATAGAAAAATCTGACTTATTTATAAATGATTTTAGGCATGTCAAAGCAGTTGTGATCTGTGCGTAATACAGTCAATCCAGTAATCCAGGAATCTTTCAATTTGGACAACAACAAGGAACTATGCGGTACCAGGTGTAACACAGACGATCTTGTGTACAAAATAACTTCTGTACTTTGAAATGTATATTTTTTCACAACAAAACCAAGAAACATCTTAATGCGATTTGTCACCGTAAAATAGCCCACATTTTAAAAGACTAAAGGACTAAAACTATATATTTGCTAGGTTGAGAAACGTTAAGACCAGACGATGCGAGACTTGTTTTCTTGTAAAAACCCGATCATAAATGCAACCAATATATGTCACAGCTCAAGGCTGAAGATTCAGTGTGTTTTTTTTTATAGATATCGATTAAATTGTCAAAATGCATGAAAGAATTGGATTTGGTTTTTAAGACAGATTTTCCTTTCAACTGGCTTTTGTCTTGTGGCCAGACAAAGAATAAAGTCCTCATCCAGCGACTCCTCTTCATGAAATGCCATGTGCCTGGGAATGTGCCACTTACGTCCTGTTGTCAAAACTTAAATGGCCTTACTCGCTTCTGATTGCTCGTGCGTTGTCATGGTTTCACATCCATTAGCAGAATGGCTCGAGATTTGTTTGACATAAACCGAGGTAAAAGCACTCAATGTTTGTCTCCTTAAACAGTGCTGGCATTTTCTGAGCCGAAGTGTTTGTCTGGGTGGCAAGTAGTGACGCTAAAAACTTGTCAAGCAATTTAGTGGCCTTAAAAGTTTAGCGCCCAGCTGATAAAACAGCTGCATTCCTTTGGGTTACAGACTTTCAACTTTGGGGCCACTTTACGCATCACATTTAAGCTTTCCATTGAACTTTCCTCAAATTACAAACTTTGCGCCGGATTTGGTTTGTTGACACTTTTTATGTCTCAATCTATTTGTTTTCCTCTCTGACTTTTTAGTGCTTGACGCTTGCTCGTCTTATCGGCTCTCTGATCTCTTCTTGTCCAGACAGCTCAGCGGATAATGAGTTTGCGTTTCACCACACGGGACTTTAATGTTCACTCTAATCTGCAGGTCCTGTTGGGGGTGTCAGGTTGGTGGTGGGGAGGGGGGGGATGGCAGGAAAGTGTTGGTATCCATCAGAAATGAATGAGTCCTGTCTCTGATAGAATGAAATCCGGATGCATTTGCTGTTGCTGCTGGTACTTTGCAGGCGTTTGCACTTCCTGTAATTAAGAGCATCATCTGTTTCATGTGGCATTACTGTACTTTGAGGACGGCAATGGAGTATTTCCTGTAACAATGTGATGATTTCTTTTATTCTAGTATTGTTAATGATTATGTACCAACAAGGACCGAATCAGAATCGTGACATCATTACTTTTGAGACAGCCATCTTTAAAAAATAAAACAAACAAAAAAATATTAATATTATTATATGATTATACAATTTTTTTTTTTTTTTTTAACAAACTGGACCTTTGTGTGCACACGTGTAACGCAGTGTTCCAACCTCTTCCTCTTCATCAGCCCAGAACTGTTCGGGCCTGCGGACCTGTGCCCAGTGCTTGGAGCAGCCCGAGTGTGGCTGGTGTGGAGACCCCAGCAGCACCGGGAAGGGTTTGTGCATGGAGGGCTCCTATCGGGGGCCCATGAAGAGACCAGCCAAGCAGGGCCAGCAGAGCCAGTCCCAAGACATGAGCCTGGAGCCGGGCATGTGCCCCAAAGACAAGGGCTACGAGTGGGCCTTCATTCACTGCCCCGGTGAGGGAGCCACTTCCTGTCTTGATGAAATGATCTGTCATGAACGCTGCTATATGAGAGTTTGTTATTATTTATTGACTGTCGAGGTCTCAAGTCTAAACAGATGTTCTTCCGCGCGATTCTGTTACAGCTTCCCTATGCAACCAATCCCTCCCTGTTGGCTCCACCCAACCTTAGTATATGCAAGGAAATCATTTAATGCTTGCAACCACACCGTGTAATGTGAGAATCCGCCCAGTAAAAGATGGAAATTGAGAAGCTTTCAAAACAAGCCGTTCTCCGTGTATCAATAAGGTGTAAAACCGTGAGATTTATTTATTTTCAGCCCTGTGCAAGTGATGTTGCCGGTTTTCTGCTTTAATAGGTCAGCAGACCTGAAATTCAATGCCGAGGGTACATTTTTTTTAAAACACCATTTGTTCACTCTCGGGTAGTGTTGCTTTATAAGTGGACATTTTCCGCTCCATAATCTCTGATGTCACACTGACGAACGGCTCCAGAGGGAATAAACTGTAGAGGATGTAGAATGTGGTTGTGACATTGACTAGGGAGGAAGGATTCCATGCTCAAAAGCACTGCTGTAGCATTAGTGTCCAATTTAACACACTTTAGTTTTTGCTTCCGCTCCAATCTACAAAATATGTCTTTGACTATACCAGTCAAGAAAGCGTAGAAGTGGAAGTGAAAAGTTCCGGCTAACCCTGATGGTGGGGTGAAATGTAACAAATACACACACATCTCGATAGACAACAAATAATCACCGCTCACACTAATTACAAAATTATCTTTGTGATTTCTTGCCAGTTTTTTTGCGTATTCATTTTGCCAATAGGAAGCTTAACTGAAGGTTTCTAAAATTCCCAGGTTGGCAGTAAACCTGAAATAGCTACAGGCGTGTAAATATGGTAAATGGCCAGTCTCTGATATTAATAATGAATCAGACTGAGCTGAGGGATCACCGCCACACCTTTTTCTTTTTTTTTTTTGGTTCTGCCCTGTGGTACATGTAAAATATTTAATTGAAGTACTCAAGATGAACCTGCAGTGAAACCTTGGCAATCCTCAGATTTGCATGATTACTTTTTATCCTATCATTTAATCCTCAACTGCTCCACGTGTTTACAAGATGGCAAAATGAAATGTTCAGTGTTGTACCAAAGGAACAGATGCGTTTTTATCAACCTAAACTCCAACAACAAACCTTAAAGGGGCTGAACATGCTGTCTGCTCTTGCAGTTATTATTGTTCGGCCCAATTTGTGAGTTCATTTAAAGCATTCATAATGTTTTAATATGTTTTTAAGTTACATTGTGGATAAAATATATAAAACAAGAAGATGACATTGTCTTATACAAACTAGTAACAGCTGCGTTGCTCTCGTATTAAGCAATAACTCCTGTGATTAAAACGATGCACAAAACATTAAAATATCTCATATGTGGGATGTAACTAATGGTATGTTAATATAATTAATTCAAAGTAAATAAATGCATGTTATTTTCACTTAAGTTTGCTTGCATTTCAGATGTTTGTAGAACACTCTCTCTCTCTTACATCCTTGTCATCTTTTCTCCACAGCGTGCCAGTGTAACGGCCACAGCACTTGTGTGAACGGCAGCGTGTGTGAACAGTGCCGTAACCTGACCACTGGTCCTCACTGCCAGACCTGCATGCCTGGTTACCATGGAGACCCAACCAATGGTGGCAAATGCCAGGGTCAGTGCCATATGACACAAATGCATGTTATACACATGTAGGAGTTAGTGAATTTTACCATTTCCCCCTATGAATCTAAATACATTTCAATCAGCTACTGATCATTATATTCAGACAAATACAACAGATACAATGTATTTTCATTTATTTGTACTGGTATGTATGGATTGAATATTGCACTTGATAATCAATGTGTCCTGTAACAATGACACAAAATAACCAACAGAGGGCACTGTGGTTTATTGATTAGTGGAATTTCTGCATATTATCTTCATCAGGCTTAAACCTGAATGTCAAACAACAATCAGAGGTCTCCACTCTGCTGTTTTAGTTTTAGTTGTAGTTTGAACACTCTGATCAAAGATGTTGACATGTCCAGAATGATTTTGTTGTCCTGACACTGGAACACGTGTAGAATGAGTCGAGGGGCACCGTAAACTCAAGGTCAAATGCTTCTAAAAAAGACAAAAAAAGTTCTTGTATTGCAGGCTTCCTCCTAAATTTAGACTTCTTGAAAACCTGATGTAGTTTACTTGCAATTTTGGCATTGAGGGTCACTGTGGTTCTCTATAAACCCGTTATGATTACACGTCTAATCAGAGCACAATGCAGTTTTTTGCTAAAATGCTAAAATTGCTCGAGTGGCTTCAACCCCCTGTTTACACCACGCTGCAGCTTTCAAAGCAGTCAATGTTGCTGAAATTAATGCGCAGACTGATGTGGAAACGTTTGCACACGGTATTTTTGAATGAAATGAAGAGGATATTAATGAGGAATTATGGTGAACCCTGGCGATTTACCCACGCTGCTCCCACTCCAGACATGAAAAGCATTCCTGAGAAATTACATGGAGGATATTGTTTGAATTGCCAGACATGAGCTACTCACACAAACACACACACCTGGGAGCTTTCTTGTCCCTGATACGAGCTGTCCATACATAGGCTATAGCTGTTACATGTAAAGTGAAACTACACAGGTGAGGGAATCCGTGAGGGGAATATTATTATGATCGTCTTCGCTTTCAGAGCCTGAGGACAAAATGACTCAAACTCATTATGCTGTATTCATTGTAAAGATAAGGGATTCATTACATTTGTTTTACTTAACGTGGACTTTGAGAGGTGCCTGTTATCCACTAGTAAAATTAAATCCTCGTGTCCAATGAAGTGCCAAGGTCTTGTCAACCATGTCCTATGAAGGGCGCTTAGCTCTGGGGCTTCTGTGCCCAGTGACCCTGCTTTAATAACTCTCCTCACTGTTTTATTTAAAGCCTGGTGAGGTTTTTTTTTGTACGGAAAATGCAAACCTACCAGGGTCCTAGAGCACTCTGTGGGCCTATTCACTCTTTTCTATCCCACGTAGGCGACGTAACCCTTTTTTTTACGTAACGTTGGTCCCGCACATGCTTAGCAGGCGTCCACTTACTGTCACGACAGAGATAATCTCAGATTGAAGGTCAACAATGAGACAGTTTTGTAATTGCACTTGTTGCCATCTTACCAAGATCGATACCAATTTCATCTGTGCGTCCAGCAGAGCAGCAGGTGTGGGATCTCGCACAAACACGGCCCACCTGGCCGCGTTGAAAGTGAAAACATGCTCTGCAGAGTCTTTGTAAAGCTGCCACGAATAATACCCGGGCGACTGCTGGACGTGCCAGATATCCACAGATGAAATTGATATTGATCCTCTCATCTGACTCAAGAGTAGACTGACACACAAGTATTTACCAAAATGTCACGGTGTTCCTGTAAACTGGGAAAGTGCTCACGCGTCTGTTATGGTTGGCTGTTGTGACACAGATTGCTGGCGTGGTGAGCTGTTGTGTTGCCTTAGGATAAACTCAAAATTTCACACCAAGACTGGCGATTTTTACTTGGTCCACCTTTTCAGCTCTTTGCAGTGCTAATGAAAAACATCTGTCGTTCTCTCTCTCTCTCTCTCTCTCTGTCTCTCCCTCTCTCTCTCTCTCTCCATTCTACATTTCCATCTGTGTTTCTCTGCTGCTTCCAGCCTGTAAATGTAACGGCCATGCAAGTGTCTGCCAGGTGTTAACTGGCAAGTGCTTCTGCACCACCAAGGGGATCAAAGGAGACCAGTGCCAGCTGTGAGTACTGACACCACACACAAACACACACACACACACATAGCCATACAGAAACTGCAGGGGAGTGCAGTATTTTTGTAATTAGAACATGTTACTTCTGGGACTGACCACATTAAGTGTAGCATTTTATGAAATAGCCTTTAAATTAACACCGAAGCACTGTAACTTACCGGAAGGGCAACAGCGTGGTCAAAGGATGACTAGTGTCAATGTTCCAAATGATAGTTCACTTAAAGTGGCGTCAGTCAAACGTGAGCGTCTGGGCTGCCAGTAATCATTTGGGATGGAGCCCTGACGAAATGCTAGCGGTGGGTTTCAGTGAGGGAGCCATTTGACAAATAAGATGGATGGGAGTGTGTGTCACTTATGGAGAGAAATACTTACACGGCTCTACCATCATAGCAGTGCAAAATCAGACATTGGCAATTACATAGAAAGGTTTTAGGGATGAGGAGATCCCACTTGGTTTGGAACTGCCGGAATGTATTTCGACTGCATAAAGAAACAAAATGATTTATAACGAAAAGGGTCCATTGTAATCAGTATTTAAGGGACAGAAGGAATATATACAATACAATCGATGTATTTCATGTTATATTAATAGTGATGACAGTCATACTTTTTAATAATACCCTTTGCTTTTAGTTACACGTATGTAGAAAACTTTTCCTCTGAAATCATGAAAATGAGCACGAAAATGATCATTTTCATGATGTGCTCATGAACGTGGACTCTCGAGCGCTGAGAAGAGCCCTGTGTCGTGTTGGTGGTATAAACACAGAGAGCCGTGGGTTGACATTTTTCCAGCGAGTCCATCCTCCAGACACTTTCTGCTGACACAGCAGATTCCCCTGCTGCTTGTGGACCTTCTCCACTTATCTGTTTTCTGAGTTGTAAGCAGAATGGACACTCAGGTTTTTAATACCGCTAATGCAATAAGGGCAAGAGGTACGAAGGGGTCACTGGCAAACGAGCACACACACACACACACACACCCACACACCCACACACACACACACACACACACACACACCATACATAGAAGTTCTCTGTCAATTTTGTACTAAGGTTAAAATCGCTGCCTTCATGCCCTATGTGTGTATCTTCACACTGTTGTTGGTCAGGTTTTGGCATCTTTACTTAGTCAGTCACACATTCCACATGAAAAAAAATCACACAGTGTTTAACATGAAGCTTCTTGACAAGTGCTTTGGAATTTAGTCACGATTTAGTCAGGTCACAGTGATTCAATGCAGTCTGCATCTGAGTCGTGACACAACTGGTTCGAGTCGTGACCAATTTTTTGACATCTGTGGGTTCATTGGAAATCCAAGCGAAGTAATGATGATAAAAAGTTATTTTGCGCTAGTAACTCATCATTCTGCGATTAAAATGTCATTTTCAAGTTAGCAAGTCATTATTTTGACGCAGTAAGTTGATATTTTGAAATACACAGTCGTAAATTTGAGATTTCGCCAAAAGTATGATGGCATATTGAGGCCACTGTAGGTAAAAATAAAATACAGAGTGCCAATATTCTAAGTCAAAAGCTCAGGGATTAAAGTCTTAAATGTACAGGAAAACACATGGGCATACTCTGAGATTATAAATTCGTAAAAAAAACTTGGATATTCTGAGATTGCAAAATCGCAAAGTTGTGTGAAAAAACTGTGATGTGGTTTACGGTAATGTCTCTTCAAAGTCTGGATGTTAATCATAACGTGGTGTTTCTCGGCTAAAATCATGAGAATTTTCTTATTGCTAAATCTGATTGCGAAATATCATTGGATTAGATTATCCAATGCAGGCATAATACATGGTAAACATTGGTGCCTCTGTGATAATGGGAGTTTTTTTTTGTTGCAAATTTTCAACTTAATAATCCTTTTTTCTCATAAATTTGTCCTAGAAGCTCAGAGAATTTACCTTCTTATTATTCTACAGTCGTCCTAATATGCCTTGGTATAAAAATTGGCTCTTCAAAGACCACTTAAATGTTAAGACTTGGTTTGTTCCTCTAATACGCCATCAAAGCGGATTACAGAACCCAGAACTTGAAGATGGCACGTTCTCTGTGCAAATGCTGAAAATATCAGCCATGTTATCAGATTTCCTTTTATTGCTTTATTACAACTATGATCACTGATTTATGATTAAATCACAAACTAACAAAGTCCACTTTATTCTTTAGAGGACTGGTGTAATTTAAATTCGTATTACATTACTGTACGGAGCAAAGTCCTTCAGAGAGAGAAAGAGAGAGAGAGAGAGAGAACGTAAGAAACAGGAAAGGGTAACACAAGAAAATGAAGGGAGTAAAGTAAGGCGGGGAGGATGGCAGAGATTAAGACTTCTTGAAGCCCTCAATGTGTTCTGTCAAGTTTTGAGTAAATAAATAACATCTTGCACTAATGAGAAAATGTCACTTTTATCTCCTGCAGCAGATGGAATGCAATGCAGTGCAAAGCAGAGCAACACTCACATAGCAGGTGGCTAACAGTTGATGCAAACGACTCATTTTCTACACCACAAAATCAGACCCGAGAATCAGAATAGGACCAGGCACCGGCAGGCCAATCAGCAGCAGCCATTTGGAGGGCGGCTCTGCTGCTAAAGCTGTGGAGCCAGGGTTGGAACGAGTCTGCCCATTACTGATTCTCATCTTGAATTTTAGGCAGCAACATAAAACCATCAGAATATAAATCAATCTTATTTACCCAGTTTAATTTGATTAGTGCTCTCATTATCAACAATCATTATTTCGGTGTGTGTGAAGTCACATTAGTGTCTGTAATCTCCAAATCAAGCTGTGTTTTCACGTTTCAACGTGGTAGTTTTCAATAATCATTTTTCTCAAGTGTAATCTAATTAGTGTGTGTCTGCAATATTGGATTAATATCTTCTCTGTAGCCTTTGTATAACGTCATTTCTGGTATCTCATTACATGCAATCAGTTGCTCCCCATCCCCTTGCAGCCAATTGCCTGGAACATCCAAAGCTGTAACCCTAAAGCAAAATCCTCAACGAGGGACCTCTGTGTTTTCAATAATCTACTCCTCAGCGCAAGACGGCACAGACGTTTCTATGCATGCATGCATACATACATACATACGCTGAAACCACCTATGCGATTAAAACATGAGAATAGCTGAAGTAATGAAGTGAAGGGTGCATCGGTGCAGAGAGAAATCGATGTGAAATGTGCGGCATGACAGCGACGAGCCAAACAAGAGCAGCGAGGCCATTTTTTTTCTTATTATAGTGATCGTTTTGATGCATATTATTAAGTTTGTTTGTGCTGGAGCTAAGGAGAGCGACTGTGAGAGTGTGTGCGTGTGTGCGCATACTGACTCCTGTCTGCACATGTGTGAAGGACATTGTGTAGGTTTATAGCACATTTGTCTTGTTTTTCTCTGTGTGTGTGAGTGTTTGCGAGAGAGAGCAGAGACTTTGCACAAGCACAGACAGAGGTTCAAGTCAGGTGTAGATCAAATTAAGATACAGTGTATGGTCTTGCCTGGAGTTCAGATGTGTGCACACATGCGTGCAGGTGTAGATTAAATTAAGATCCCGAGTAGGGGAGTTGCGTTATGTACTGGTGTTTTACCATCTGAAAGTGGCGAGCGGCTGAAACGCAGTTGGAGCGATGTTCTGTATGGTTGAAAAGCTAGTGGCAGTATTTGTCCTCTGTCCTTTGTAGTGTGATGAAAGAGCACTCCAGCCTGTCCTTGCCCGTTTTGCATTAATGGTGTGAACGGTTGAGCTGGCTCCTCCCCAGCTCACTGCCCTGCCCCCATTAGATCACTCACCTCACTGATGCTCGTCCTTCAAAATCCGTTGTTCATCTTAATCAGGCAAATGAATATTGTGAATGCATCAATAATATAAAGATTTAATATGAATGGACACTTTTTTTTGACTTTTTAATTGTTTCAAGTAAGTTTTCAAGACGTTGTTTGTTGACATCAGAAGTGAGCAGTGGGGGTGTTTTACTTCGGTTAGGTTTTAGATTGAGAGTTAAAACCACAGCTATTACCCGAATAGTTGGATTAATTGCCTGATTCTGGAAATTTGAGAGTCTGGCTTCGTATGACTCGAGTAAAATTAGATTGGGAATCAAACCAACAGTGGAACCAAGAGGAAAGAGAAAAAATGGCTGAAAAAAAAATGTAAATAAATATCACTCTAAAACCCTTGAAACACTGCTGCCTGAAGTATAAACTTACATTTCGTATGCTGGCTGTGTGTGTTTATTTCTAAATTATTATTGTAAGCATGTCTCCAAATATTTTCAGTTGTGATTGCTTAAAGCATGTTTCCAACAGGGAGGATGAGTTATGATTGAAGTTGGCGCTCTCTTTGATTTTTTTGGAGTCAGTCAGTATTTAGGACGTTGGAACAAATGAGTGCTGTGACTTCATGTTGTCCATCTGACAGATTCACATGTTACATTCGATGGTGATAATGTCTGTCTCTCATGAATGCAAAATGCTGCTAAATAGCCGGCGATGGTTATTTCTGGACACCGAGTCACCCCGCTCCTCCTCCTCAGCAGCGTTCGTGCCTCTTCCCTCGGTTCACTCCTTCACTTGCGATCCTCTTTGTGACTGTGGCTCCGTCGATGTTATTCAAAACTCGGAACAAGTTTGTTTAGCTGGTAATTTGTCAAATAAAACAGATGTTTAACAAAATCACAGTGATGCGCACATCACTCTAGCTGAAACTTTATTTTTAGATGTTCATTTTGATTAACTGAAGTGTGTAACAGAGGGAAGGGGAGAGACAGCAGCAGGATTCATTTAAAAGACAAAGAACATTGCATGAACGCTGCCATATGTCCTTCATGGCAGGCTTTTTGGAAAGGAGGAGTATGAATAAAAACAGTCTCGCACATGCTGCCCCTCTTGGATGTTACCAATCATTTTATAGTGGATATATTAAGCTATTGATATCACAAATTCATGTCCACTGTACCTTCTATTCTTGTGATTGTCTAAAGTTCATTTAAATCTTGGTTTGTCAATTGGTTGGATGTCCAGGGCCAAAGATTCTCATTCACAACCTTCTGTTTATCAACTGCACAGCCCAAGAATAGTCAGTGCAAACTTAGATGCATGTAAGTGTAAAAAAAAAAAAATTCAAAAAAGTTCAAAATTAAGATTTTGAAGAGTGTGTGTTGCGAGCAGCTTGCGTGAAGAGAAACCGTGTTCAGTGTAGAGTTCTGTGATTAGGCATGAAATTAAAACCCAGACCCCAGAAGTAACCTGAAAAGCCCAAAAGTTCACCAAACTTTTCACAAAAAAAAATCATGGAGGCCTTGTACAATACGCAAATATCTCATAATACTCAAAAGGCCGTCTCTCTTACGCCTTTAGCAGCAATAACAGTCAATAAGTTGTAACGCTTTGGGACTTTTTTGTTGTGAAATGCTGTCATGTCTTGCAAACTAATCCTGAAGTGGGAGAATTTTCACCAAGAAGTCCACTCTTTTGTTCCCAGTGTCTTTTGCTGAATACACATTAACTATTTAAAATGTTCTTTTAAGATTGTCTCAACTACATCATCATAAAATTGAGCTTTTAATAGTAATTGCAGGTAAATCAGTGTAATATTGGGAATTGGAGAAAAATGGTCTTTTTTTTTGAAGATCTTCTTTGAAAGGTCTTAGAGTGATAGCACCTGACGTCAGTCACTGAGAGTGTAAGCCGCCAGGTAATTGGCCACTCTGAAAGCCTTTTCACACTCCGCCTTGCTCTGTGTTAACAGTTCATTAGGTAGGATTTACATCTCTGTTGTGTCTTGGTCGCAGTCGTTTTGCACTCTTTTCCTGTCTCTATTCCCACCTAAATGGCTGAGTTTTCATTTCCTATTTCCTGTTGTCAAAGTGAAAGTGTCTGACGTAGGAGCATCTTCATTGAATTACTCTGTTACACTAGGTTTTTACAGTAAGATTAATATTTGTTGTTTTCTGCATTATGTTTGGCGCTCAGGGTTTCAATATCAGTTGATGTTTGTTGTTATTCAGTTAAGTAAGTTACAAGTAAACAACGACAAGTTTATGAACATGTAGATCCTATGCTCTGGTTTTTATCATTTGTAAATATGGAGATTAAACCGGACATGGGTTTCTTTAGCCCAGTTTCGTCTTCGCACTCCCAACAAATACCAGTTTGAAAGTTGCATGTGATCCATCCTTTAATAAACAATTCACTTGGCCCGTTGACTATTCCTGATTTGGATTTATTTCAGGTTAGGATTACGTATCTCTTGATCAACGAAGAATTAATCCAGATAAATTCTGCCTTTTGCTCCAAGCGGGGCTTAAACTTGGTTCATTACTGCGATCAGGTGGTTTCCAAAGTTTGTCGCATGGCACTGCGTTGGTTTGATAAACAAAAACAGCGACTCTAATTAACTTTGAGAGAGTATCAGATTATTTCATCTTTCTCCAAAGTAAGAGACTTGATGAGGCGCCAACAGCAGGAGCCAATGCGCTGGCGCTTGGCTTACGGCGCTCCTGATAAGAGGCATTCTTGCTCTCAATCTGTTAGCGCTTTTCTTCATCTTGTTCTCGCCTCTCTGTTTTCTTCACTGCAGATGTGACTCAGAAAACCGTTACCTTGGCAATCCACTCAGAGGAACCTGCTACTGTGAGTAATTCTCCACTGGACGGCAGCTCGCATGTATAGACACACACGCACACACACTTTCCCTTGATTATTCTTGTTCATTCTCTCTCTACGTTTCTCTGTCTCTCTTTGTCTCTCTCTCTCTCTCTCTCTCTCTTTCTCTCTCTCTCCCCCTCTCTCTCCTTGCTCCCACTCTTCCGCTCTGGACAGATGGAGCATTTGAACACTTTTGCACCAGGGGCGCTTGTTCAAGTGACAGAATGACTTGTCGTGAAAATGTCAAGTGCATCATAAGGAATGAGTGATTGGGCTAATCAAGGAGACGGAGGAGTACAAATTTTCCGCTTGTCCTCTCGCTCAGTCACTCAGTCGTCCACCTACTCATTCATTCACTTGAGAAGTTTGTTAAATGTTGGTTTGCCTTGACAGTAAAGTATCAAAAAATGCATTTTACAAAAAACAAAACACTGCAGCACCTAAATTTATGGCTAACACCGACAAAAGTCAGGTACAAAAGGTAGACGTAAGTGCCAGTGTGCACATTTGCATGATATGAGGACATGGAGCCGTCCTTCACGGTCCTGCAATGCGTAGTGATTTTTTTATTATCACCCTTTCAGTGCTCAAGTACAAACAGCAGCGTCTTAGCCGAGGTTTTGTCTCTTTTGAAATGCCAAACCCTGACACCACTCTCAATAAGAAGGAGCCAAACCCAAACGCCCGTGGCTTATTTTACCTGCTGCACACCACAGGGACTTCTTAGCATTGTATACATGTTTCTCTGCACATCGTAAAAGGCCACTTTGCTGTGTGCCATTTGGAGCAACACGGACGCTCGCCGAGACGTCTTCCAGCTGCCACTGTGAGTGTATTGGTTCTCACAGTGACAGTGGTCGGTGATTCTCCTAAACTGTTCATGCAGTCAATACTCTTTTTATTCTAATGCACACAGAGCCACTCTTGCAATCAAAGAAAATACTGAATTTGTGATAAACTGTGTTATTACCGTGGAGCCATGACAATGAAAAAAGCACATTTGGATTAGAAAAATGGGATATCCTTCATGTGGTGCAGTCAAAGTCATTGTTGTTAAATTACTGTACATCCTATGGGTTTGATTCACCAAGGATTATGAAATGATTTTGCTTAGATATGTTTGGATCAAGTAAATTACACAGAACTCATGACTTTACTCTCTGCATCCCCAATAGACAATCTCCTGATCGACTACCAGTTCACCTTCAGCCTCATCCAGGAAGATGACCATCACTACACTGCCATCAACTTCATGGCCTCACCTGAGCAGGTAAGCACTGCCTAGGAGAAAGAGAGAGCGAGAGAGCCTTGGAATATTCCCATTGATCTGTTTTGAGTTCAGGATTTTACCGAATGACAGTTTACGGATGCTTTAGGGAGATATGGAATCAAAGAAATAAATCATAGTGGACTAATATGAAGTATCACCTGCAGGAGTAGTGTTTGTTTGTTGTTTGTTAGTAGAATTTCAGATAATCTGATGTTTGTTTTGTTACACTGAATGTATATTTTATACATGTGTGTCTTTTCTTGATGAGACAAACGTTTTTGTGTTTCACGTTCACCTCCTAAGGCCAACAAGAACTTGGACATGTCTATTAACGCATCCAACAACTTCAATCTCAATATCACCTGGTCAGTGGGATCAACAGGTACGTCTGAGATTATATTATGCAGCAAATCCTTTTTTATTTTTGTCTATGCATCGACGTAGCTAATCTACACAGTACACAAACTCAACGTTGTTTTCTTTCTTTCCCGTTTTGAGTAATTTGATTGATAGTCTGCATTCTGCCGTCGTCAACAAGCCGTCAGTTATTAAAGTTTGCTCTCCTCTCCTCTCTTATAAAACCAGCAATTAGTCTCTGAAAATATACATTAGCAACTCAAACACTGTGCGCCGTCATCGTCCAAAAACAGCAGAAGAATAATGCCAAAAAAACTGGCACCCTTGTTAATTTCCAGTCTAGACCAATAAATTAACAGCAAAACAAAGAGGTCAATCAAAATGTTACGTTATTGCGTATTTTAATTTGGTTGAGTGGATCCCTTTAACGACCGTACAGTTTACTGGCAAAATAAGGACAATGAAGTAAATTCATTTCTTAAGATCATTTTTTGACATCCTGCGACCGGGCTGTGTGTGTTTGTTTTTTCTGCAGTTGTGTTTTTTCATCTTCATTAATGAAATAGTTTATTTAGTGTTCCATATGTGACCATAATGCTTTTACATCTGCTGTTGAGTTGATATTTGTGGTCCCCTGAGGACAGACAACCAAGGACACTGCAGTTGTCCATTCTCACTGTTTATCTCCGGCCCTCCCTCCCTTCCTCCAAAGTCCTGTGCCGCTGTACCCCCCCTGCCCCCCCAGCAGTGACATTTTCCAGTGCTTACGACAACCTGCGCTCCCCCACGCCACCTTAACCTTTTCTGAACTGTCAGTAATATTTGAAGTCGGGTCCCCTGTCCTCGCCAAGATATTGCGTCTCCGACAGAATGAGAGCCTCTTCACAATCGACAAGAGCATGAAGCGGCTTCGGGTGGGGGATTGGGGGA
>OMNV01007809.1:0-20105 GCA_900303265.1 Brotula barbata | reverse complement strand
TTTTTTTTTTTTTTGTTGTAAAAATCAGCCAACGTGATAATTCCTTCAAACACACACACAAATGTTGTGTTACAATTGTACATTTTTGAATTCTGTCAAACCGTTGGCATCATTTCAACCACATGCTGCTGCTCTTGGGCAGAGAATTTGTGCTTGTGTGACTAAATGTTTGAGGACTAAATGGCCCCAGTGCCCTCAATCTACAGTATATAATGATATGTCACAATGAGGTGGCCTATTGAATATCTTTTTTTTTCTTTCTTTTTCATTAGACACGCATTCAATGCTTTAAGCAGAGTGTACTGTACGTACACTCAGTGGCCACTTTATTAGATACCCTTTACAATCCAATAGGACCAATCCAATATGTTCATTACCATTCAAAGCAATGGTAATTGTTATGGTGCTGTTATGTAAGGCTGTGTTGTATTGAAAAGTGTTTTCTAATATTGCATATTTGTGGCACAGAGCATAAATTTGCACCGCCTGTAAATGGATGCATTAAAGAATATTGTGTTTTTGTGTTGAGTTTATTAGTTATATTTTGTTGTTGCAAATATAATTACATCCCGAGAAAACATTCGTTTTTATCTCTCCTTTACTTGTGTTGCATCTTTACATCAACCTGTATCACAAAGTACAAGGCTAGCAAGCTAATGTTTAGTCACCATTCACATTTGGCTGTTTGTGGGTGCTGTTAGTTCATACCCAAGCTTTTTTGGAGGGGTCATTAAAGAGACACTAGGCAAAATTGCCACCCCTGCGTGCAAAGTAGTGCTGCAGCAAGGGAGCGTCCAAGTGGATCAATCTGCAATGTGCAAACCTGCACTTGCAGTAATGTCCCCTTTAAGTTGTTTAAATGAATCCCATGATCGCTGCATATCATGAAAATGTCTTGTTCCTACCTTATTGGACCACATTCAAACGGATATTTTTCACACTTCGAAGCTCTTCCAGCAGAGATTCTTATCAGTCGCCATTTAGGCGGCCCATTCTGCTCTTAATGCACACTTGACCATCTGACACCACAAAATGTATAATGTGTTGCAGATCAGTCGAGAGCCATTTAACTGAAGTTCAGCTGGGTGCTCGCTGCTTCAGAATGATTGTCAATAGCTGCATTTTCAGTTTTGTATTTTTGAAAATAGATTATATGAGATCGCATAAGCGCTCAATTTCATGTTTGGAAGAGAATCCGAGCAGACAGAATGATGTAATGGCTTTATGTTTATCAGGTTATATCTTAAAATGTTGGTGTTAAACTGATTTTTTTTTTTTTTTTTTGCTATTAACGTCCCGTATTTCCTATTCTGTTTTTACACACAGATCGCTTTCTCCCAACACAACAGCATCATGGATCTGGTCCAGTTCTTTGTGACGTTTTTCAGGTAAGAGAAGACAACCTCACCGCCCCTTCATTTAATACCCGCCTCAGACTCTTCCGTCTGTGCCACACTGGGTCACTTGAGTGCTTTGGACCAGTTTACACAGTGTACGTAATTGCCTCTTGTAACTTCAAGGCGGCGATTTTCTCTTTCCGTCTGTAAATGCCAGTTATTTAAATAGGTGCACACGATTGTGCAAGTGCCATTTTAAGAGATGCGTAAGCGATGAAGATAAGAGGGCTCTTAACATTTTCATCCTGACAGCCGTGGCAGAAATCTTAACTTATTATTTTACCGTTTCATGTCTCAAAACCACAACAAAGCCTGCATGAGCTAAAATATAGGCTTTTAAGTTCACTGTTTGCATTTTTTTAAAAGCTTCAAAGGTGGGAAATTTACTTAGTTTACCATCAACCTTTCCTAAAGTGTTGGTGTGTTTAGCATTTCATCTTCATAACATCGTGTCATTAGCTGTAAGTTCTCACCAGTTGTGTTTTCATCTTGTTCTAAAAGAAAATGGTACGATTCAAATGAAACAGGTTCTCCTCAATATCAAATGAATTCCCATTATCCTCTCCTCACTGTGCTGTTCCTGCTAAACTAAAGCTGAACTCCATGAATAGATTTGAAATAGAGAGACATGAATAAATTACTGGTGAATCATAAAGATTAAGTCAGTCTCACACTGGGGGGAAAAAGAAATTTATATAATAATAAATTGTCACTTACTCATGCCAGAGGAAATGTGAAGGTGTTTGCCTGTAAAAGTAACTTGGAGTCACTCTGTCCGGGTGTGTGTATGTGTGCATGTCTGTGTGCGCACACACGTTTGAGTCGGTGTGTTGCAGATGGTCTCACGTATTATCAGTGTTGCTGTCAGGGTGGGAATAGAAGACAGTTTCTGCCCACGGCAAATGCCCATCACTTTCAGTCCACAATAACCTTTCCTGAAAAGCTGTCACACAATTGCTTATCACCTGCCGCAATCCGATCAAATTACCGTCAGGGAACCAAATTCAGGAATTTTTGGAAGCAAAACTATGAGCTTGTTTTTATTTATTTATAAATATTTTTTTACAATCACCCCTGACAGCTACTTGCATCATTTGCCAGGCAGCCATTTTTAGTCCAGTCAAAATAGGTGTTGGAAATGACATTTAATGATTTATTATTAGTCATACATTTTTTTTGTTCGCTTTCTCAAATCCATTTTCTGGATTCGCTCTTTGGTTTTTGTTTCGTGAAACCACATGAATTCAGACCCCGTGCTCTCCCTCACCGTTTAATTGCTTCGCCATTGTGTCATTTTGTTTTGGCTTTGCTCGACTGCTTGTGTACATCTCATTTTAATGGTCTGAATGAAACAAACTTTGTATTTTTTTTTTTTTTTTGAAAAGCTGACGTTTGTGTTCAGTAGCGGTGGCGAAAACATAATCAGACTGATGACAAAAATGTCAGCTCACCCGACTGAAAACGAACCCCATTTTCCATTCCTCTTCTCCACAGATTGTTCATAACCAGCCTTGAAAACTGTTTTGTCTAAACGCTCTACAATGCTGTGGTTATTCAAGACACAAAATCCCTACTGGTCCTATTAGCCGCTCGTATTGCTTGAAGTGGATGTTGTGCATTTCCAATGATCTGACAGCCTGCGTTGCCCACATTCCCCCTCTTTGTCACCTCCATAGAACACAGACCTTGAGTAGAGCTTCCTGCCTCTGATGTAAACATCCCGTAGCTAAGTGGGTTTTAATTTAGGCAGCAAACATGGTTAGTGTTGCTGTTATTCTGTCATCATAGTTCGAGTGCCAAAGAGGTTTTTATTTGTGTTTGTTTACTATTCCAGCATCAGTTTGTCTTGAAACGTAGCACAGATCACACAGAGGAGAACGCAATGCAGATAAATATAAATAAACAAAGGCTCTGAAGGTTTGTTCAAACTAAATATGAAGCTTTTTGAGTTATTCATAAGGATTTGACTGCTAGCTTGACTTTATAAACCTTCTTGTTTTTGCACTCTTTACTGTACTGGACACATTTCACAACAAGTTTCTTTTTATTTAATTTTTTTTTTTGCCAGAGTTGATTTTCAGATTGCTCAGTGTGTCGTTCCCTTTAAGGTGGACACTGATATTGTTCTGTTGACTTTGTATGCAATCATTTTGCCTTTAAATTTCAGTCCACTCTGGATCTAAACACACATTAAGTACCAGGAACTTTATTTTTTATTTTTTATTTTTTTTCAATTCATCACAAAAGAATTAAAACAATAACAGAAAAACTCAAACATAAAACAGATCGGCAGGTGAGATAAAATAAACCTTATAAATCGCTATAAAGAAGTTACACATAGATAAACAAAAAAGATTATAAAACAAAATAAAAAAAATAAATAAAATAAAATAAAAAATAAAGTGACAGTAAGTAAAATCTGACATGATAGATCAAATAAAAATCCATCTTAAGGCAGAATTTCTTACGGTGAAGTACTTTCAGGCTGTCCTTGGCCTCTCGCTATTTGTATGCAATGAAAAATCTCCACTTTTACTTTTACATCAAAGTGCGTAGTAGTTAACACTGGATTTTTAAGTAGCGAAAGTAAGTTAAGTTTTTTTTCCGATGTGAAACTCTTGGTCAGGTTCTTGATCTTATTCCGTATTCATACCTGCTCGCACAACACTAAAGTCGTTGCGACGATTTGTGTTTTTATGCTCCTCTTCTTACCTCGGGCAGAGAACGTGAGTGATTGCAAAAGCGCTTTTATTAACCGCAGAGACAGATGGAACAGCAAAGGGATTTAAGCTTGTTTACTGTCTGAAATACACATGATGAAAGCCAAACATCTGTCGAGGGATTTTTGTCACTTCTACCGCATGATAATCTCGTTGAAGCCCTCACAACATCCTCCTGATTAACTGTTATCTTCAATGTCTAAGATGGTGCGAGTGCTTTAAAAGCATTCAGAGAAAAAGGCTCCCAGCTATTTGTGTACGTCTCCAAAATTAATTTCATGAGCTGTTTACTAATGTTAACATATTTCAGGTGAGTTGTTAGCTGCTTCGTTGTTTATTTTTGCTTTGAAGAGGATTTTTTTTCCCTTTTTTTGAACCATGAATATCAAATAAAGTCTGTATGGAACATAAATGCATGGGTTAAAGTAATTACGTCATATATACTATATACAGTAAATCTGGGTCAGCCATGTATTTTTTTTTTTTTATGTTCACATTACTTGGAAGTCACACTGCATATGATCAGTAACTGTATTCAAAGCTGTCGTATGAATTTCTGAAGCCTGTACGCATACCAAACATCTGGTGCAGAAAAATTACCATATTGTATACCATTCTCTAATTATAATTTGTAGAAAACTCAGCATGCCATGTGTTACTTGGACGAGAATCTGCAGAATGTCTCTTAATGATGAGAAGGATAATGAAGTTAGAAGCTCCTGATCCATCATATTATTCTATCCTACTTCTTCTTCCACCTTGTAGAATTTCCCTGGACTAATGATTTAAGGACTGCCCTATTAATAAAAGTAATCGACCAGAATATTCAGTTTATTGAAAATATCTTTCAGAGATTTTTCCAATCAGTGTATAATGTCATCTAAACACCTTTATATCGGCTCAAGATACTGATTCTGTCTATGCATATAGCTTAACATTTTTGTCCCTCAAATAGTTTCTACTGTACCGTAATGTTTTAATTACAGCACAGCAAACGTAGGATGATGTCGTTGATCTCTTTTGTATGAAATTCATGCCTTTTAGCCCATTTTATGTTGCTTAAATCTACTTTCTTCCTCCTGTAAAGTGAATAATGACAGAATGCAGAGGCTTTTCATTTGTGTTTCCATTTTGCGACTCGGGATTTCTTTTGTTTGGCAGCTTAGGAAGTAGAACCGATTCAATATGCCAACCTGAAACTGTCACTTGGACGTAATTGTTTTCTTGTGTTGCAAGAAAACATACTGAACTGTAAGATAGGCACCAATATTCTGTTTTAGCAGAACGTTTTCTCGAGGCAGCAGTTACTTTATTACTTTAAGTCCATCTTCTTGATGTTGTTTTGTTTCTTTTCTCCCAGCTGCTTTCTGTCGCTGCTCCTGGTGGCTGCGGTGGTGTGGAAGATCAAACAGACCTGCTGGGCTTCACGACGGAGAGAAGTAAGTCCATGGCACACGCGATACATCTGACTGCTGTCTCTAAACCCTTCTTAACTTAATGCTGTATCCAAAATTCTCAAACTGTCTCCAGTTCCATCAGATTTGTGCTGGATACGTCTCCTATCAGCCCATTTTTGGGGAGCAAATCAAATTATGCAGATATATTACAGGGTGTCTCAAGGAACACATAAATATTCTCAAAGTAAAGTTTCTTCATTTTTTTTGCTTCATTTGTTCCACCCGTCATCTTAGTATCATATCGTATTCGTAAGGCAAGCCTCACTTCACCGGATCTGGACTGACACAGCACAGTTTGGACTAACCTGTTTTGAAAATCTGCTGCTGAAAGTGAACGATCACAGAGAACAGAGGTGCACAGACGATGCTGTGGACAATCAGGACAGAGGTTTTGACCATCTCTTATTATTTCAGTGCCCAGTTGATAGCATAGCCATCTCAGTTTTGGACAATTATACCTGGCCACGGGTGTTTTAATGTTAAAATATGTAAATGATTTATTGTTCCCACTGTTGGGATTTTGGAATTCTGCCTAAGAGTCTAAAGAGTCTTTTTATAAGATACCTTCACTTTTTATACGTGTTTTCAAAAAATAACTTCTTCTTCGTCTAGATTTTTTTATTTCAGGAATTTGAAGACAGTTAGTTGTGTTATGACAAATTGTGTTCATGAAGAAAATTGGAACATACTCGAAAGATAAGATAAGATAAAACTTTATCCAACAGGAAATTGTTGTGCAAAACAACTTAAACTAAACCTGGGCTATCATAAAGTACTTAATGTAGCACTATATATGCTGTGTGTGTGTATATATATATATATACAGTAATATGAAAATGCACTGATGTTACAGCTAAATGTTAAGACTTAAGATAATAATAAATCAGAAAAGTTTCTTAGTGGACCAGGTGTTATGGGGATGAAGGAATCTAGCAACTCAAAAAAAGGAGACGGAATGAAAAGAAAAATCTGTAATTTTATGAAAGATGGGGTCAAGAAAAGCAGGAGATGAAAAGGGGTGGAAGATGAGATGATTGGCAGCAAAAATTAAATAAATAGGGAAAGATAGATACTGTGTATGGAATGGCGGAAAAGAGCAAATACTGTTTATGCAAATAATTTTCACCGCCCTTAACCCAAACTGCTCAGGATGGTTGCCAGTTTCTGTAAGAGCAGCCATCATCATTTCCATCTCTTCACACTGAGTCACATAATCTCATATTCATCCTATAGAATCTTCAGTATCAGGAAGCTGCAGCTTTAAGTTTCATTTGCTGCACATCCAACCTTAATGACCTGTATTCTACTAATAAAGCTCCCACAAATCATTTCCCCTCTGGGGGATCACTTTGATAATCATAGGAGCAGAAGTTTATATCCGCTAATTGATATATGAAAATAAACATAAATAATAGCTAGCGTGTCACGGAATCATGCCTATCCAAAGAATCAAAGTCAATAAAAAATTAATACAGGCAGATGGACCGGCATCATTAAAATTCTGCTCACTTCTCCAGTCTGCTCTTGGCACTCCTGTCATCTATTTGTCACTGCCCTCCAGCTGCTAGACTAAAATAAAAAGTTAAATGAAAACCTTTCACGCGATTGAAGTTTTGACGTTCCAAATATTGCAATAGATCGCAAGGCCAATCAGCTGATCAATAATGAGTTTGCTTCTCTTTTGTAGAACACAGAATTTGGGAATTTTTGGTCGTCCGTTGTCACTGACGTTTCGTTGTTTCACCCTCACCTTTTCCGTCTTGTATGTATCTGAAGCATGATGTTATTTCTAACCTCCTTTCATTATATCAATTTGACACCGGATAAACCAAAGCGGCGGAGGAGGAGAACATTTTTTGAAAGGGTGTTACATGGCTTAATAAACTGAAGGTTTAGTCCAAAATAAGGAGAAGAGAGGAATCTGTTACCATCTGATCCTCCAAATTTGGCTTCTGACATAATAATCTGGAGTGGATGAGACATAATGAGGCGCTAGGAGACAGCAGAGACAATAATGAGACACTGATCCAAGGCGGTAGCATATGTGGCTGACACTCGGATGTTTTTTGTTGGTTTGTGCCTGATTTATGAAGCAGAGTTTTCACGTTAAAGTGTTCTGTGTAAAAATGATACTGGAAGCTTTAGAATGTGTTACAGTACAAACTGACATCGCTTAGTTGCATATTTTGACATGTGGATACGAAATGCTAGCAGCTCTCTGGAGATTATGTACAAAATTGTATATGTTTTAATCTCATTGAGTACCAGAAGCTTTTATAGAGGAGTTCCAAGGATTCGCTACCTGAGTCAGCTTTCTTTCATAACTGCATAAGACCATATTGGAGGACGTTAGATTTGAATAATTTTACGTCAGGATACACAATAGATCAGGTGCCATGACGACATCTTGAAACGACGGCACTAAATGCCACAGAGAAAAATGAGGGTGTCGATTTTGACATTTTGCAAGATTTGCCGCACAGGAATGCTGTGCACACGCTGTGTAAAAAACACATGTATGCTTGGGAAGCCACATGTGTCCAATTTGCATCCTCCCTCACTCCCCTTCCTCAGGCATTTTACTGCAATCAAGACATTTAGCAGACAGAAGATGAGCATGTAGGACAGTGACATTTAACCAATTGCTGTCCTTAGAGCCATGTAATAGATGTGTTTATAACAGTGTGTGATTCAGAACATCTAATGTTACTGAGTTACAAAGGGCGTAATGCTCACATGTGGGCTGTGTTTGCTTTTACGATTTAATTCTAGATTCTTTTGTTTACAATTACAGATGATAATGTCGAATTATGATTGTAGACATTAGCTCACTCATGGAAGATGTCCCAGTAATGTATGTCATGTAGAATAATATGATCAATGGAATATCATTCAATCATGTTTTAATTTGTATGGCATTACAAACACAATGCATTACATTGGAAGGAATGCAGTGCATACAAGAGAAACAGGAATTACAGCAACAAATCAAAACAACAAACTTATAAAATATCAATTTGAAATTATGCTTCTTGAGTTGAGTTGAGTTCTAAGTGTTTGCAAACAAATTGAATATTTTTTTTATATGTAATTATCGTAAACACTCTGAATGGATACTTGGTACCGCAGTCTACATGCAGTCACTAAATTGGTATGCTCCACCACACCAACATCGTATCAATGTGACATTCAGTGGTCGTCTACTCCACCAGTTATCCTTAGTTTACTGCAGTCCATCAATCACAGCGGACTATTATGTTGTGAAAGCTGTGATCAACAAACAGAATTATAAATGGAGGAATCAGAAGAGGCAAGCAGCTTTCTGATTGTGAAAGCACCGATCCACACTTTGCCACATTAAAAACAAAACAAATATCTATATATATATATCTATATCTATATATTACTAATTTTAACTTACTACTGATTTAGAATACATCATTTTATTTTATTCTATTTTATTTTATTCTATTTTGTTATCTATTTATTTATTTATTTTTAGGTTAATTCCTCCAGATACAGCCAGTGCCGAAGTGACCTGCGTAGGTGTAGAGTTGGCTCAGAGGAGGGATGACACGGACCCTTTTACAGACAGTAATGAGAGCAAAATGCTGTATTCATGAGACAGATAATTCATCCTCTCACTTGCCAAATTAATCAAGTTGCACAGCAATGCACTGCATGCACGCTCTTATCACAACACTGAATGGCTCCAGCTTGTATTCTTGACAAAATCAGTCTGTCATTGCACAAACGTTAATTGGTTTTACAGAGTTCACTCTTGCCCATTATTAACTTAGTATTCATTTCTAGAATCATCCCTGGTATTGTAATAGCCCTTTGATGGTTGTATTCCCAGCACATTTTTCATGTGTGTGCTGGACACCAGGCACTCCCGCACTTTGCTTCCTCTCCTGCTAATGCTTTTTTTTTTTTTTTTTTTTTTTTTTGCATTAAATGGATTCTGCAACATGATAAATAACATTACTGCTATCTGACATTTAGGATGAATGTTGTTGGATTTGAAGGTTCTGTGTTGGAAATCGTAATAAGCCGTGAGCTGTTTTCTTGTTTTGCAACGACCCTGCTGAGTGCCCTATCCTGCTTTTATCTTTGTGAAAAGGGCAGAAATTTCTCATTTTGGCCTGTTGTGGTGCAGGTTAAATCTATAGGTTTTCCTTTAGATATTTAATAGTAGAGACACAAACACATCTAACGAAAGCCTCAGATTTTTAAAGTTTAAAAATCTGGGCTACAAAAAAAGAATCAGAAAAATCAATCTTCTGATCGATGTCAATTTCACCCGGGTGTTGTTTTTTTCCTCAGCTTCATACCCCCCAGGGAGTGTTTGGAAAGTGATTCAACATAGCAGAGTTTACGTGGAATTGACCCGAACTTTCCCCTCGTTCACTTCCCATCAGTGAGTCTGTTGTTGTTTGACTACCAGGCAGCAACGGATCGGATTGCATGCTCAGAATGCATAAGGACCGCATATACATTTTTGCGTTACGTGATATATCTTGGGAAAATACTTTTTGTTTTCCTTTGTCTTTATAGTATCACATGATACAAATGTTCTCCTTTCCTTTGTAACAATTATAAAGTTACATGTTTATCTCAACATGCTGCTTGATGCCCACACTCAGACATCTGGCCAATCAGAACAGAGCAGGTCTCTAACAGGGGACTTAAACGAGACAGTTCCTTATTAAATTAAATTTGACTTGCGTTCAGTGACCGTCGATGACTAAATACAATGATGTCATGAAGGTTTTGTATCCGGTAACATTGATTCAAAGTATCTTTGACAGAATTTATTCTTTTCTCCCCATTTATCCTGGCCAAGCTCTACAGACTTCATCTCAATATTGCCGATTAATAGTCAGACCACTGAGTACTTAATTATATTCAGAGTGAAGGTGAGGTCTGGGCACAAGAATACTTGGGTCATTACTACATCAAGGACACATTTCTGTTCAGAAATAAGACACAAAAGAACTCTCATAAAAATGACCCAAACGCCCAAAGATAATGACGGTGCTTAGCGGTCTGCTGTGTTTGAAAATAAACGGTCTTATTCTTTTATTTCTTATTTTTACAATTAAGGAACAAATTTCAGTCCAGTTCTAGGTTGAGTCCAAGATGGAAAAGGGAAATTTTGGATCGGACGATGAATTTGGGCATTTTGTGGAAAATTTCCAATTCAACCAATAATGTCTGCTCATTATATAAATGTCATTTTGTGCTACTGGGGCTTTCAGAACACGTCAAGTCAAACACATCACGAGTTAAGTTACCAAATTGAGTTTAAGTGTGCCATAAGGAGTCACTTATATTTCAGATTCATTTCTTTCTGCTGTGCTGGTGTTATAAGTACATTCCTGATTACAGCCACTACCTGAGTGGCTTAAGTAATTGAAATGAGGACTCTGACTAATAGCAATAATAGTCTTTATCAATAGAAGCTCTTAGAGATTGGCTGAGTAGACCGACTCCTTGGTGCCAAACACTAATTTTTTTCAAGAGAAATCAAAGAGAAACCACTGCAATCTAAGCGCAAGCCTCAGCTTAACTTAGTGTTGAAAAATATTAAAGCTTCCATTGTATTCTTTAAATTGAACAAAGCCACAGAATAAAACAAGGTACTCACTTCTGTTTTTGGTACAGATCGAAACGAAACGTAATAACAAAACAAACGCGATTCAATTCATTTGTCTTGGCGGACGTCGGCCGTGGCGTCCCACAGGGCTCTCGTTTAGGTCCTGTACATTTCTCCGTCTCCATGCTTTTTTTTTGCTCCAAGTTTATGTTTACACTGTTACAGCTAGCTGAAAAACCTGTTGAAGTCTATATAAATGAAGTATACACCCCTTTGCTTCATAAAATTGTTAATATATTTGTACATCATCCCATGAAGTTCAGTGAAGTGCAGCAGAAGGGCAGCCCATCATCATAATAGCTTGCTCTGCTTCGTAATCCAAAGCACAATTAGATCTTAATGCAGCACACTTAAGCTCATCACAAATCCAATAGCAATCACTGATGTCCTTGGCAGTAAAATGGCGGCCTGTTTAGATATTGATCAGGTACTGTGTTGCTGATGAAAGTGTGGCGCTAGTTGTTTTACAATATTGATTAGTGGAGAACAAGAGAAGCTATTTTCTGCTCTATCTGAGGAGCAGAAATAGTGTCAGTAGTGGGGTGGGCATTAACCCCAGCACAGCGTTTCTGTGGAGGACCCGGCCCCAGATTGAATTTCTAACGGGTATAAATAATTAAATAGTATTTAATTAAACAAAAGAGGTATTAATAACTCAATTTTCTAATGAATAAATAAAAAAAAGCTGATCTAATTCATGGATACAATTAATGGGATTTCAGTTTGAAAGCACTGTAATGAAAAGTAAAATGAAAATGTCTGCAGCTCCATTTACTAATTGAAGCCTCACTTCACGAAAATAGAAGCCTTCCTGTTAGAAGTACCACAACAGTAAATATACACAATCCATTCAAATAATTAAATGAAACCAATAGTAGTTTGTTAAATTAAAATCCACATTACCAATAAAATACACTTAAGTATGAAAAGTAAATGTACTTATTGTAAATAATCATCCATTGTCGACTGTTAAGTTTTCAAGATATGATCATATATTTATCTGGAAAATAATAAGCAAAGTAAGTAGTAAATATAATAATTAAACAACTGTGAAGAAGAAAACTTTTCCACAGAAAAAGTCAGTATCACACCATAGGTTACTGAGATCAGCAGTTAATATCCTCCATGGATTATTTAGAATTATACACTGTACGTATATGTGACAGTATTACAGGTTTCCAGAAATTAGACAGTTAAATGGTTGAATTTGCAGCCATGGGTAAAAATTGACAGGATGATATGTGCAGTTTTTTATTGTTCCGTGCCGTCTGGGAAGACTCTCAGTCATGCATGCCGTGGTTATCCAAGGGGCTTCTTCAGTTCAGGTCTGGAGAGACCTTCAGACATGATACAAAACGTCTTCAAGAATCTTCAACAAAGTCCTTTTGGCCCCGATCCATCCCAGCTCGGATTGTATTGGGTTGATTAGTGTGGAAATTCAGCCAAGTTTATCTTGTCCTTAGTGTAGAAAGCAGCGTGCCCACCAATCATACAAGGGGAAATGGTCAAATCAATCTGGAGCTCCGTGAGTGATGTAGGCCACAAAATAATTCCCAACATCCCCGGGGCTTGGATGTTTACGAATAGGCTTTCAGTGTTTCCTCATTGATATTTGTTATTGATTCTTTCTTTTTTTTTTTGGGCTTCATACTGGAAGAGCCCAGAGGGTGTAGATTACAGTGCATTAAACGATTGTCCACAGTTTTTCCTATTCCGTTTCTCTCGTTGTCGTTTTTATAACCTGTGAATTATTCCATTATAAAAAGCTCCACATGTAAATGACATTTGGTCTAACAATAACTGTTTTAATGGGGCTTTGTATTGTAAGATGCAGATCACAGGGATCATCTCCAGTTTCGTCATTATTTATAAATTCACTGTTGAATTTGGACTAAATTTGGATCGATGTCTGTCTGATTGCTCGTTTAGTTTCTCTTGATGCTGATCTTTGACCTACTGCTTTGCACTCCCTGCAGAGCTTGGAAATCAGGATCTCAACAACAAATAGCGGAATTCTACAATCTGTTGCACAGCCCTGATGTGTTGTCCATTTATTTATTATTACAGCAGCTGATGAGGGAGCGCCAGCAGATGGCCAGTCGTCCGTTTGCGTCAGTCGCTGTTGCACTGGATGCCAAAGGAGAACATACAGAACTGCTGCAGCCCGTGGTCGATGTGAGTTTGCTCTCTCGCACACACACTCACACACCCACGCACACACACGCAAACATTGTGGTCTATCATTATGCAATTAATGACAGGTATACTTAGTCATTTTCACCGAGCTATGTGAGATTGTTCATTCACAATTTTTATTGAGGTTGGAGACAAATAACTTTTTTCACATTTTTATTGGATTCTAATACGAGTTGAACCTAATTTTAGAAATCTGTCATTTTACATGGGTTTGCACTGCAACATTAATTTCCCTGATGTCCATGAGCTCCTCTCTCCACATCGGTTAATCCGCCTCTGATTGGTGCTGATTGGTTACCCCGCCTCACTATGTGTGCCAGGCAACCAGATGTGAGGATCCGCCAATTACAATTTTGTTTTTATTGATGAGTTTATTTTTAATCATTAGAAAATTTTAAAGGTAAGGTCAATAATAAGAGATGTAAAACAGAAGTGAATACAAACGCTCTCATTTCTCAGTTTTTGATAATCTGCTGCAAACTACCATTAAGGAGGCAACAATTACAGATTATCTGACATTTTTACTTATGGTGCAAGGATCACAAGGATGTCTTCTGAACTAAGCTTAAATTAGAGCAAATTCAGTATAAAGTAAAGATGATTACTACGTAGAACATCGATGAATCCGATGCATTTTAATAATAAATTGGTCATGGATCTTTTCTGGGTATTCTGAAATAAAGTTTAAGAAAAGAGCAGCACTTCAATTGCGTAGTTGCAGAAATATTTTTACTTTAGGTTCAGATTTATGTGAAAATATATATACACACACACATACGTATATGTAAATATGTATGTATGTGTGGTGCACCACGGAGAGCTTGCCTTTGCATAAACTCCAGGAAGCCAACTGTGTTTTCTCACCCAAGGCTACTTCTGTCTCACCTGCCACCGAGAGAAATAAAATCACTGTGGCAACCAGCAAAGAGCTCTACAGTGGCTATTAGTCAGTTCTGAGTGCTCCTCATCATGTATTACAGTGTTGTGAAGGGTGAAAGAAGAAAAAGAGCGTAGAGCACTTTACTGTTGCACTTTGAAAGTAACAAGGCGCAGTCTAAATGTGAATCATGACGGAATCCTCTGCTTTAATAATATTGGCCATAATGCGCGTCAACTATTAATTTGCACACTTGTCAGTTTCCATCTTTTATCGAAGCCGCGATCGTCTGTTTCCCGCAAGTAAACAAGTCTTTCTTTGGAGAGTGTTGCTGCGAAATAGCCAAGCGGTTTTGGCAATGTTAATCTAAAAATACAGACCCAAACCGCTCCGTTTGTCAATCCTTTGAAGACGTAAAGTCAACCTATGAATTCCAGATGCAGCTCGCAGCTTTAAAGGAAAGAAAAACACCAGAGAATCGGAGAATTCAGGCATCTTCAATGGAATTTCACAAAGAATCGATTACGGATTTCAATGAGTTGTTTGAGTGATGCCCACCAAAACGCACAGGATAAATGTAGAATTTCATTAAACTGTGAAACTGTGAAAGTAACAATGTTTGTTGCCCAATACGTTAAGCTTATTACAATGACTTCACACTGTTTGTGGATGGAATAAGCCTGGAGCTGCTGAAGCAACTGTGAAATCAGATCAGCAATCAGCTTGGGTAATTATTCACATGCAGAATTTTCCAGTAATTCCAACTGATACGGGAATGGGAAGATTGTCAACTGTTCAATCTTTCGTTGGTACATAAGAAAGCATCGGCTGATTGGCTGAATCTGATGTCAGTTTTTCTTCAAATCATGCACGTTTTGAAAGGATATCAAACACACTGCACAGAGAAGGTGATCGATTTTAACGTCTACTTGGCACACTTGTCCAAAACGAATATTCATAATAGACGAGGAGAACGTCTGATGCGTTTGTATTCCCAATAGAACATTGTTACTCACCTCGCATTCATCAGACTTTTGAAAATGGCCCTAGATTTTTCATTTGCACCACAGGGAATTAAAAAGAAAATCAACATGGTCTCAAATTTAAAAATGCACATGTTGGGCCACATCAAGCTCCATTGCATGCTCTGGCACCAGTTGAAGGTGAACAAAATGAAACGAGCCTAATTCCCTTCAATAAAGTGTAATTGGTCAGCATCTGGCATCACTTAGCTGTTTTGGATATTTGTTAATGTCAAAGAGGGCACCGGAGCCGGGCTGGCATCATTAGATACACATGTGCCATACTTTAAAATCAGACACACAAATCCAGGTAACGCAGAAATAACAATTTCTATACTGAAACATGGAGAGGAATGAATTCTGAGACGCTCCATACTTCGAGCAGATGCATGGTAATAAATCCTTTATTATCCATTACCCACCATGCTGCACAGCATATTTCCTGCTCACACTGACTGAATCAGACATCAGACTTCTACTGTCAAAGGGTCTTATCTTTGGACAGTGTTTCAAATGCGCTTTAACAGCAGAACTGACCAATACGCACATCTGAGCGATGCAACTCGACCAGATACCAAGATGAGACAGAAGGACCCCTCACTCCCATTTTTACAGATGGCCTTGGTCTCTGCTTGTACTGTCTGTCCGCTGATCACACTGCATTAGTTAGTGGCATCTTTCTCTCACAAAATGTTTGCAGACCCTCCAGCTGGTCTGAGAGAGAATTTGGTCACAGCCATCATGCCCATTTCCTTTATTCCAACCCCTCCCCTCTTGTAGTGACCATGATGTCAGCAGCCACTGGACACGGAGCCAGTCAGGGCTAAGCGTGGATGACACCCATGTGTCTCGTTGCTACGATAGGCATTCAACATATGGAACCACTAACAGACGGAGAGTGTGATGGATGACACCTATCAGACGGGGAGAGGGGGGGGGATAAAAGGCAGAGACACATGGAGTGGGTGTGGGTTTGCATGCATGTTTATATGCATGGATGATCGTGTACGACCATTATAGGGTCGCCATGCTTGATTAATGCACAGACGAAATGCAGTCGGCCCCAATCTTCTTTGGAAGATATGAAAATGGACTCAAACGCCTTGATCGAACAGCAACACGATGATTGAAATGGAATGAAACAATGATTTCCTCTCCTTTTGTTGGAGAGAGTCTCTGGTTTTCCAGGTGGCAAAGAATGAAAGATAACGGAAGTTTTTAATTCTATTATTGTACTATAAACTACAGCCTGCGATATAGTCCTTAAAGGGAAATGTTGATGATTTTACTAAATTCTCAAAAATACACAATTGCAAAATTACAATTACAAAAATTGTGCTTTGAGAACTGCACGGATCACAAGGTTTCTCTCGTGATCCATGCAGTGAATACTGTGTATTATACTATCTGTGCATTAATATTCCTTCCCAGTGAGTGGTTTTGACAGTTTGTTATGGAAATGCATTTTTATGTCAGCAGCACGCACACACACGTACCCTTTGATCATGGATGCACCCGGGCACGTGGATGACAATATTCTCCTCTGATCATGTCCTGTAATTAGGCTGGCAATTCATTCAGTGCCACTCTGACCTGCCCGAGATGTAGAAAAATGTATTTCCTGTGTTGTTCTTCTGTTTAAAATCGAAAGGCACATGTCAACCTTTCCCCCCGTTCATATTGTTTCCCAGCCACGCCTGTTGGTTAGTTTATTTGTTTTGCAGTGTGTGTTTGTGTGTGTGAGATACTCGGGGCATCGGGATGGTTCCTTTTTTCCTGACGGAGTTTCTCAGCAGCACCGTGCGTTATCAGACGACCAATCTGATCTCATATCCCTGCTGCAGATTTGTTTCCTCTTAAAGTGACAGAAAAATAAAACGAAACCGCAGCCGAGTCGACTCGGGGAAATTGTTGCTTCAACAACTTCACTATCAGATTCACATGCGCACACAAGCACGCATGCACGCACGCACGCACGCACACACACACACACACACACACACACACACACACACACACACACACACACACACACTGATGCCAGCTTCTGCTAAACTGTTAATGAGTCCTATTGGTGTTTTTACACTCATTATTCAGGACCTAACTCCCAAATAGTGATGTCAAATGATTTGTTGTCTTCCAAGCACTAATATGTCGTCTTCTTTGTCGTTTTTTATGAGTATAGACCCTCAAAAATGGGTAAAATTCTAAATTAATATAGCAATCTATTACTGGTCCAGTTGTGATAATTCCGCTTTCTGTTAACAAAGGTTAAAGGTTTGTTTACGTCAGTTTGTATGTTTGTAAAATTACATGCAAAACACATTCTTGAGTCACTGGAAGGTCAGTTGGTAAATGTGTAATCATCTTGTATTTGTTTTATGAAGTCTTTTATGGTCCTACATCAGCAAGTGTTTTGCTTTGCCCTGTTCTTCCGAGGCAGCTGTCAGGGTGAATAATGTTCGAGCAATAATGTGCAAATTTCCAGACATATTAATACGAAATCCGTTTGTGCCACTCCGGTTCTCTGTCAAGTTGCATTTTAATGCCCGCGATCGTGCTCGCACGCCTTTCTCTCCTTTTATTTTATTGTATTTTTTTTTAGCCCCTTCCTCTTCCCTCAATCTCCATTTTGAATGCAGACAGACAGAAAAAGTCAATTCTATTCAGACACGTTATTATTCCCCAATTTCTATCACTTCAGCCAAACCATGCTGTGAAAGGCTTGGCTTTCATTATCAGGATGACATGTTTTTCACTCTTCAGACACGCAGTTATGGCCATTAACTCCCAGGGAAGGTCATTACCTCAACACACAGAGTGCCTGAGCGACACACAAACAAACGCTTTTGTTATGTGGTCAGTCAAGTCATTTCTATCCAGGGGAGATGATAGATAGATGCAACTATAAACACCGACTATCACACAGTTTTGATTGGGCCGTCTCAGGTGTGACGTTTGTAATTGAGGATCTGTCTGTCTCTCTCGTCCTCAGGGTGTACCTAAACCCGTGGCCATGGAGCCCTGCTCAGGAGGAAGAGCTGCTGTGTTGACCGTCCTCATGCGTCTGCCCTCTGGTCCTTCAGGACTGCCTCCCCCGGGCCAGTCTGGTAATGACACACACACACACACACTTGCCATTGTCACCTGTGTGTGTTTTTGAATGTCCAGTCAAAATCAAACCTAAATTTATAACCATTAGAGGGCCTGGTTGTCATGCTGATGATGCAGCATAAGTGTGTGGGCGTGGTCTCACAAATGATGAGCTCCCCCCTTCATCGCAGCTAATTGGAAAGAACTCCAAACAGGAAATAACTGCACCCAAAATATGTAAACAATCATCTGTAACACAGAAAGATAAAATGGAAACAGATTTCACTACCGAGCGACAACTTTTGATAGTAAGCGAGTCATCACAACACGACACATTAAGTCATTTTAACATTGCACAGAACATCACCCCCTGATGAAATATTGACTGCAGGTATAAACTGACATAAATTTTCATCTTTGTGACCAATTTGCTTGCAAACGACAAGGTATCTCTATTAGGTATTAGATAGAACATCAGTTCAAGATTTCTCCATTTATTAGCAGAGCAGCGCGGTGTGTAGCAGCTTTTTTTGCCTTCTATCATGTATAAGAAAGCAAAAAAAAAAAAAAAAACAACAAAAAAACACACACACTTTGTTTTCACCTGGCGTTAGCTGAGGGATGTAAGGTTTTTCTCCTTTGCTGATTGTATTTCTATAAATTTGTCCTGCCGTGAACTCCCAAAATTCACTCACTGATGCATCTTGTGGCCAAGTAGTCTGTAATAAGGTCAAGGGTCAGATATTGACTTCTGTCGTCATTTTAAGAAGGGCAAAAAAGTATAATGAAGTCATTTCTAGAGCAGCTTCGCTAATCTGGTTTGTCGTGTGTCTAAAAGTCCAAACTTTTCCGTACTTTATTTTTCCTTTAGGGCTCATCGTGGCCAGTGCGCTGATTGACATTTCGCAGCAGAAACCAACAGATTATAAGGACAAATCCCAGGCTTTGAAGAATCGAAAGGCCATTCCTCCAGCACATCAAGGCACGTGTGTCTGAGTCGTAACCCTTCAGCTCTTCGGGTCCCTTTTATGCTGTGGAGGGTATTGTTCCAACTTGTAGCACGTCCCGGTTGGAGGCCTATTCTCAGGCGAGAGGTGGGTCTACATGTCAAAGATTTCATTTGGCTGCTACCTACCAAAGCCCCAGGAGCACGACCCTTTTTGTTTCGAGCCCATTCTCCGTACTTTATTAATAACTGCTTCGAGTCAAACGACGGAAAGAGAACATTCAAATCAACCTCAGTAAGAACAAACTCTATTCTCCACCGAAACGGGGCTCAAACTTCTTTTCTTCAGTCTGGTCGATCTTCTTGGAAAGGTTTCACGTCAACACACAGAGGGTGAATTTGGAGGATCAGCACGTGTTGGAGAAGCGGTCATAAATATTTTGGGGCACCTCACCAGCCAAGGAAAAACCAGGAGACATGAAATCAAAATCACAGATCCAGCACGCTGCTGGAAACAACAGGTGTTTGACGGTGGCTGGTGGACATCCAGCACATGCTGCCTATGGGATTTGTCCTTTTTGCTTGCCAATAAGTGGTATTCTACGGTGCTAAAGCCTTTATTTCTATGACAAGCCTGAATCTTACTCAGCCATCGCTGTGTGAGAGGAATTAATTCTGCCTTTTTGTGGAGAAGCTATGCCGGATTCTGTAAACTAACTACATGAAGTATCCTACCCC
>OMNV01007807.1:43700-62814 GCA_900303265.1 Brotula barbata | reverse complement strand
AAGATAGAAGAGAAAATGGAGAGGCCATGTGTGACTGGGGAGGAAATGGGAAACTCTTTGCCCCCTTTCTTCCTTCTGCCTCCCCCACACAACACACACACACACACACTCACTCACTCTCCCACCTCCTGCCCACTGCTCACACCTCCCACCCCCACCGCCACCTTTGGTACCCAACAGAAAACCCTGATGCAACTCACCTCCTGTGCCAGCCCAGCCATCTTAGGTGCCGCGGCAACATCTCCCAAGATGGCTTCTCTGAGCGCGCCCGTACTCCAGGGATACGGCAGGGTCTTTGTCCCCCTCCTGGCACGGGCAAAGCGTCCCCCATTGGCAGTGCAGATGGCAACACAGGCTAATGGGTAAAAAGGACGGAGGGTGGTAGGAGGAGCTGGCAATTCCGGACCATTTTCTGCTCTCTTCACCACCCCCTTTTCAATCCTTCAATCGTTCAATGTTGCTAATCGGAAGTCTGTAACAAGACAGATGGAGACAAAGCAGAAGAATAAGACATGAAAACATACATTTCGCTCTTTTATTCATCTGCGTGCGTGTGCGCGCCGAATAAAAAGAATCAGAGCCCGAAAAGCCTCGTCCGGCGTAGTGAAACAAAGGCGCCTCGGACCGTCCAATAAATAAAGCCTCGAGTGTGTTTAAGTATTCATTAAGCGGGGATGCTGCGTTCACACACTACCTAGAACGGGTTCGAGCTTGGGAAAAGACCTGGGCCGTGGCCTTTTCACATATCCAATATCACCCTCTGAAACGAAGCAATTAGCCCGGTTTGACGGCGAGCTCTCCTGCAAAAAGCTAGTTAACAGAGTGAATGAAAACTCATCTCACTCCGCCGCTCTTTAGGCTTTAGGAAGATTCTGCAGCCCGAGCATATGCACAGCACTGAAGTACCGAGTTGAAAAGTTCAGCTCCTGTCTACAGGATGGCCCCAAACCTCTCTTTGAGGCGAGACACAATGTGTCCAAAGGGCTCCAAGACTCACTGCAGCTTTAAATACGGACGCCAAGTGTTTTTCTTAACCCCCCGTGTGTGTAGGGTGCTACACTACTCGACTGCATTATCAGCAGTCCCAGAGACGTTAGAGCCCGGACAAAGCGTTTTCCGTTTCTTTCAGCTCTAAACAAAGCCTCGCATTTCCAACCTGAAATGAGTTTTCATATTTAGATAAATGGGAAAGAGAAACAATGAATTCAATCAAGATAAACTGAGACAGTTGGGTATGAATGAGGCTGGCAGGCCAGATCTTTCCAAAGGTGGCCTGGAACCATGTCAGCAGTCCCTGGAGATCCTCCAGGGACTGCTTTATGCCCAGTGTTCTTTCTTTCATCGTAGGTGCCAGCCTGGTGGGTTTGATTGTTTCCCTGCCTACAGTATTACTTTACGTGCAGACGTAGTACGTGTTACTTTTTCCACTAAATCGCAGCTCACGCCACGACTCGAGGTCTGGTTTGGAGTTCTTAAAACACAGAAAGTTTAGACTGTACCATCCTGTCCGCCCCACCCCCACCCACTGGGTGACTGTTTAACATTCAGCACCATGTTGGAGAAAATGTGAATGGACAGCTCCCGACATTCAGCCTCAAAGGAAAACCCTAAAAATGGGCAAATTACAGAGTGTGCAGGGCTCTTAGTGAATTCATACAGTGAGTCACTGCAAATAAACTGAAGTGAGATCAAAGGACAAGCTGAGACTTCTGGGCCTGCGTGACTCAAACGGAGCTGTAAATGAGATGCTGGGTGAACTTGTGATCAGACAGGAGGCGAAGAGCAAAAAAAAAAAAAAGAGGAAAAAGGGAACATATGTTGTGAGCGAGGCATAGTGTGGTTACATCCCTGAAAGATGCTTCTTTCAAATTTACAAAGTCGATTTTTCATGTTTTTTTTCCTTCCCATCATCATAATAAAATAGATAAATACATTACTTTACTTTTTGTACCGATACTTGAACAAATACAACACCAATTAAGTGTATTTAAATATATAAATAATGATTTTGTTCAAACTGGAAAAACAGTGATAGAAATGAAATGATAATAATAGTAATTCTTACCATTTTGGGTGTGAAAGTAAGAATCCGCCTGCAGCTTAGCGCCTGAGGGCCTCGTTTCATTAACGCAGCGCCGTGGAAGTCATTTCTACATTCGGTTATCTAGCTTTATGACAGGTATTTAACACTCATACAGCTAGATAACCAAAGACAAAAACCGACCTCCTCATCCTCCTCCACTGCACTCCAGCCTCATCACACATCTGGAAGGAGGTGAGGATGCATCAAAAGACCATTTTCATCATTAAAAATGAGAAAAAATGAACATCTGAGGGTCAGCATGAAGACGACGATTTCATTTGATTTTACGGATGCGTCTAATTAGACGAAGGGAGGCCTTGTTGTGTGAGAATAAAGCTGCTGCTGCTGCTGCTGCTGCTTATTGTATTAATATGCAGTACGTTCCCTGCGTAACATCCTTCAAAAATATCCAATATAATTTCAAAAAACACCTTTAAAAACAACTATTACATTTATTCACTGCTTACATGTGAGTATTGGGGCCTAAAGCTGCAATCCCACTTTTATCATTTACTCCCATTGATATTCTTTACACAAGGAAATTAGCAGTATTCAAATAATGTGAGCACATTTGATGACGTTAGTGATTTCAAGAAACATTCTAGTTTAAGGTGGGAAGAATCTAAAAACAGTCACGTGGGCTTTGGGCCTTGTAACACTCACACACGTGTGTCTCCTCCGTTACATTCACAAATAAGCCCCTCATACTGGGAGATATTATTACATCACAGAGGATAATCGGATTATACGTTTTAGAAGCTATACTCCGTAATCTATGCATTTTTTCATCCCCTTTCTGGATTTTATAAACAAAATGAAAACATAATAGAATTTAAAACAAAAGTACTTATCGTGGATGGATGGTAAATAGTTCACAAAACTCGTCCGGAATTTATTTAGTCGCATGCTTATGAATACAGGATTTAATATATGTAATGTACACACGCACACACACACGTAAATTGGAGTAATGTGAATGAGAGAATTTTCACGGCAGCTCATTTTTGTCACCCATCATGAATGACCGTGAACATGAAGCAGAGACACACGCGATGTTCGGCCATGAGCTCCACATCTGTCCACGCAAAAAAAAAAAAAAAAACAACAAAAAAAACAACAAAAAAAAACACCGCAGTAAGTTGAAGAAAGCGTCGATTATCTGGACTTTTTACCGCCTCCATCTTTACTTTTAATGAGACTTATTAAATGACCTAGTTGTAAAAAAATAAAATGAGGCTGTTTCACGCCGGGAGGGTTCGTCTGAACGCGCGGTTACAAAAATCCAATTTGTTACTAAAAAAATCAAAGGACCGGGAGCGTTTTAGAGCTCTGTCATTTAAAAAGAGGTCAAATGTGATAGTATTTGTGTCTATTTGTGTGATAAAATTGATCACCGAGCCTGTAGAATGAAGCCGGAGGTAAAGTGAGCGCGCATCATGTGTGTCCGTGTCCGTCATCACACACACGGACCCTTTGAACGCCGCACAGGTCTGCGGGATCTCACCTGTTTCCACACGGACCGTCCTCAACTCCGGATCCGACTCCATGTCCCCTATGACTGATCCAGCGGGCCCCTGCAGACCGAGAGTCCTGCAGCCTCATCCTCCTCTTCTTCCTCATCCTCCTCCTCCTCGTCGGTCCAGCCTGCTTCTGCCTCCTGCGCGCCTCCTCCACTCTCCCTCAACTCTCCTGCACTGACGTCATACCAGGAGCAGGCCGGAGCGTTGGCCAATCACAGAGGCCGCCGGGCACCGAGAGCCTCCACATCCGGTGAGATATCTCACTCCGTACTGCTTTTACTGCCGCATTTATTGTTGAAGTTATTGCCATTGTTGAAGCTACTTCTCAGGCTCTTGGAGTGTAGCTAACTACTTTATTATGAGAGTAGCGTGGCTGCAGCTTAATCCATTAAATGCTGACTCGTAAATGAGCGTTACAAACCGTTCAGGGTCATCGAAGGGATTTAAATCAATTTAATGGGCCCTTTTAGTAGCATCCCTGACTGTGTACGCCACAAAGAAAATAATGATTCTTCAAAAAAACAAGATCTATACCAGTATCCATACATTTCTGATATTTCTCATTAATTGAGTTATTATTTAATTTACATTCATTTAATTTTGTTCTCTTTATTTTAGATGTGCTGGGCATCATTTTACCCATCTATCTATCTATCTATCTATCTATCTATCTATCTATCTATCTATCGTGCTGGGGTGTAGCTAGCTATACATATTATAAATGCATATAAATATGTCTTCAGTTAACAGTATCTTAGATATTTTCCAAATTATCTAATCTGGCAAAATTGGACATATTATGATTAAAAAATTAAATCATTCATTATTTTAACCAGCCAACAACAACAGCTGCTATCCATGAGAGATAGTGCTGAGATTATCGTGTGAAAATTATCATTGTTTCTTTATTTTGTTTTATTTTATTTTTAACTGAAAGCCTGCGTTATGAATTACTTTGAGAACTGAAAACTGGTACAAGAGGCACTGAAGGGGTGAGACATCTTACCCAATAGAGGATCTTTGAGGTGTGAGTCGTTGTAAGTGTGGGAGAAGAGAGCGACAGGGGCCACGGTCAGGTTCACAGTGTGTGTGTGTGTGTGTGTGTGTAGTCAATCATTCTGAATGAGTTCCCTCCAAATCCAGAACATTTCACCCTCACAAAAGGGTTTGCAAAATTAAAACTACACCGATTTCTTAAAGATGGTAGATAATAATTTAAATACGTTTCCTTATCTTCAGAACATTTATTTATACTAAACGTACGATACATTTAAATTTTAACCAAATCAAACAGGACGACGTGCTTTGACCACATATTTTGCTCATTTATTTTTCATTTTAAAATTCCCTGCTGCATTGCATCATCTCTGAGTGTTTCTGATGACGAACTAATGGACCACTATCGTTATAGCTCTTCAGGAAATTAATGTTTTATCATCCACAAACTAAGCAACAGTGAGACTCGTGTTGACACTGGACTCGTCCATCGTTATGTTTTTGGAATGAAGTTGTCTCACCGTTCAAATAGATTTTTACATTTAATTTAATGAATGCTAAAGCAAAAAAAAACGTTTTCATGTTCAGGTCTTGTATTGCTCAATGATTTTGTACTGATTTATAATGGAAAAACTTCCAGGGATGTAGTGGAGAAATTTCAGTTAAATATCTTTTAGCAAAAGTGCCCACGTGTGCACATCTATACATTACATTCATACATATCAGTAACTTCCTTTTGTTCTCGCACATTACTGGACATACTCTCAATATCAGCTCCTTTTTTATGTGTATTTGTTGAGGTGTGTAAAAGGATTTATATATGAAATCCAGACAAATTCTAATGGAACATTTTTACCTTTTTGGTGTCCCTGAAACAAGAACATTAAGCAAAAAAAAAATCAGATAAGGTAAATTTTGGGAAAATACATTAAACATAAAACCCCCACAATGTCCAAAGTGCACACCGAACAACTTTTACGTCATGGAAACACGTATGCTTTATTACTTAGTCCACTCTTGGTCAAATTTACGCGTTTAAACTTCACAATTTTTATCCCATTCTTCGTTGCATAAAACGTTCGGTCTATCCTCGATTGAGCGGAGATCTGCTCTGGCGCCCTCTGCTGGCTATTTTACTAATTGCCATTAGATTTGAGTGCCATGCACAGACTGGACCATTATTTCTCTGAGCTGTTGAATTTTACGCCCTAAAATTATAGACAATGTGTTGAAGTTTTGTCTCTAACTTTGCTCGATTGTATGTTATAAATTTTTTAGATAAATATAGCAGACTGTTGTATGTATGAGTAACCAGTGCCTGACAGACATTCCTGCAACTACTTTCATGTTGCTGCAGTTCCCTCGGTGACAGACAAATTGTCTTCTGGTCCTGTCATCAGTCATCGGCGTGACATCTTGATGATTTGTGAACTCCTTGCTCAGGTTGTGTTTGTCAGAGTGATAAGGTCAAGGTCATGTTATACATGGGAAAAGGACCATTATGGTTTATCTTGATGTGTAGTTGTGAAATATCTATATAACCATAAAAAGTTGTGTCTAAATACTACATGAAGTATTACTTCACTGGTAAAAATGTAATTACAAATATGAGTCGTTCAGCCAGGAACAAGAATATTCCCTCAGTAAGAAATGATAAAATGCACTTATTCACTTTATTGACACCAGAGAGAAAGGCAACAAAGGGCAACTAGATGAGCAATCCATGGAAAACCTTTGAATACCGTTAGCAGCATTAAACAAATACATGCACAAGGCACAAAGCCATTCAAGTAGATGCAGCATGTGGTAACTGGAGATGGGGCAGCTCTCACACTCAAAAAGTGGCTGCAGAGGTAGATGAGGAGGTTATCTTCACAGTATTCCAAAGATTATGTCTGGCTGGAAAAGGAGAAATGTTCAGTGAGTTTAAGTTCATGATGATGATATAAACAGAATGCACACTGATTGAAAAAAACTATCAATGCAAAACACTGCTCACACGCTGCAGGAAGTGTTGTCCCATGAAAGAGGGCGTGTCTGCAGGACGGCCCTCCTGCCCGCCGGTCTTACATCGTAGGTACCCATAGAGATTAGCAGCTTGAAGGGAAATGCTAGCTACCACTAGTGCCTAGGAAAGACACACAAATATTCAGACCGATGCAAATAAGAGGGAATTAAGCAACTGCACGCGCTTCTCACCAGCCATTTGATTTTCAGGGAGAAGAGGCAGGTGAAGAAGAAGAACGTCCAGATGAGAGGGCAGATGATTAGACCGAACCAAAATATCCTGGCCTCTGCCACCGTCCCATTGTTATGGCCATGAGGATTCTGGAAACACACACACAAACATGCAGAGGTTAGTATCCGAAGCAACATTCCAGACATTTTCATTTTTTGGGATGCTTTGTTGACAAGAGTAACATCAGTCTCTTACTTTTTTGGCTTCAAACAGCCAAAGGCTCTTTCCATCCTCATCAATCTGATTCCACCAGCGCAGCCCCACCAACAGCCTGCCGGTCACATTCTGAAACAATGGAGGTAATGACAACCAGAATACCAAAACATAGCATTAAAATAACAAAGGGACATAAATGGTTCAACTTAGCTGACTTCTGACCTTGACAGACCAGAAATCAAAGGAGAGCAGAGTGATGATGAGGACGAAACAGGGCGCAAAATTTTTGCTGAACCAGTCACAGAGCAGATAGACAACGATGGCAACCACCCTGAAGAAGAGATGGAAAAACGAGGCGAGGGGGTGTCTGGAATCAAATGGGATTAGAGCAAATAAATGATGGGGCCTGCAGCAATTCTTGCATATTGTTGATAGATTTCTCTGGTTTATTGTCTGAAAAATAGGCAGTGTAGACGAGGTTAGTCAACACAGCTTTCAAGAGAATACAAAGATTTTATTCCCTTAAAACACATCTTAAACAATAACTGAAAAATCTTTCCTTACACATCTGAAAACTTAACTTTCAAAGCAGTTGCAGAAATATTTGTCATTTGAATATTGAGTTCCTGACCGAAGGGAACGTAGACTAAATTCATTATAATGACAGAGACTGTTTACAGCACCGTATCACTGCACTTCCTCTTGTCCTTCCCTCTTCATCATCAAAGTCCAGCTCAACATCCTCAGTATCATCCGCCATCATCTGAAATAAAGCAATGTCAATATATAACAAAACCAAATTGTGAACACAACCAAACACAATAGCACCAAGGATGCAAAACAAGAAATCCTCACCGTTGATGATGGTAGCTATCCAGGTGTTACAGTGAAATATGTCCGACGATGCTCGTTCAGTCCTCGCATTGAGCTATAAGCAGCTGGAAGCACGAGTATCCTTTAAATAATATAAGCCAGGCATGATTTACCTCGCTGGATATCCTGTGAAATATTTGCCACATGACATGACAAACTGCATTTTGTTTAAAAGGAGACTATAGCAAAGTTTGTGCGTTAAACAGCAGCGGCGAGTAATGATCATCACAGTACGCTTATAAAAAAATTCGACCGCGGCAGGACTCGAACCTGCAATCTTCTGATCCGAAGTCAGACGCCTTATCCATTAGGCCACGCGGCCACATACAATTCAATTGTAGGCAAATTGAATTTTCTAGATGTAAATGGACATACCTGTTTAAGTATATTTTTATTAATCACGTCTCTTTTGTCTCACGATGAAACCGTATCTGTGTACTCCGTCGACCCCTGCGGAGATTAACGGGAGACGTAGTGATGTTGTAGTGAGTGTGATGCTGATATTAACATGTTAGGACGATTTCAGTAAATAATTTGTATAACCGTCTCGAAAGTGATGATAGCTGATTTGCTTATCTTTCAGGTTTTTAGACGCCGTTCGCACAAGTAGTCCTCCGTGCCGCTTGGTGGCGCTGACGCTCCAGCTCCTACATTAGTTAAGCATGGCGAGGTTCTGTTGGTTATGGAGCAGTTTGTAATCAGATGGTTCCAATAACACAGATGAGGTGAGATGATTTACTAACTTTAAATATCCGGAATCGGGTCGCTTAGCTAACTCGTCATTCCATCGTCTTCTATTTTGTCTACAAGATTTCACTTTTTGTTACCGAGTTAGCTCTCGCTGTGTGTTTGTACTAGCTGGTGATAAACATATTGGCTCGTAGAAATGGTTCTAAGTAAATAGTGTAGCCAAAATATGTGATAAAGCAGAAAAATCAGTTTTGTTTTTTACGTGAAGAACCTAAAACACTTATTTAACGATATCTTGGTCAAACAGTAAATAATGTAACTAATACAGCTCAGAAGTATCGTTCACAACTGTGTTGTGGCGAAGTTGATGTAAAATTAAGACTTAGTATGTTACTGTTGGCGTGAGTACTGAGGTTATCATGAATTCATGAAGATTGTCATTTTAAACACAAGCCATTAAGAGTGGTGTTGACAAATCACAATTTATAGTATTTAATACTTAATCATTTTAATATCTTTCAGTCCTAGTGAAAAGTTCCTATGAGGTGATGCTACATGTGTTGCATTGTCCTCTGCGGACCCCTCTCGCCTCTCTACGATGGATGTGTCTGCGTTCCTTCTGCTCCACCAATCCTCGCTCTCTCCAGGGGGAGGATTCTTCAGAGAGTCGCCTGAACCCCCTTAACATCCAGATGCTGTCCAGGAATCTCCATGAGCAGATCTTTCATGGGCTAGAGCCGGAGTACAGAGAGGAAGCTGTGGAGCGCAGCGTTAAGCACCTCAAGAAGCACCAGCTGTGGGGGAAGGAGGCCTCAATGCTACCTGATGTGGAACTGAAGCTTCCCAAAATGTATGGCAAAAATATTGACGAACACTTCCGTGTCTTGGCACAGACGCAAACGTTTCCTTACCTCGAGGCTGCCTCTGAGCTACAGCAGACCCAGCTACCTGCCATGCCTCAGAAATGGACCTGGGAGGCGGGCTGGACTCGCTATGGGCCAGATGGGCAGAGCCAAAAGGTGGATTTCCCTCAGGAGTCAGCCCTGGTGTTTGATGTGGAGGTGTGCGTGATGGAGGGACAGTGTCCCACATTGGCTGTTGCTGTGTCTCCCACTAACTGGTGAGAAAGAAGAAAACTACATTGATTTGCACAACTTTGTCTTCAGACCGTATGTTAAGAAAGAGTATGTACACAAAGAACATGGGGACACAGATGTAAATCTCCAAAATTTGTCTCTCTCTCACTTTTCAGGTATTCCTGGTGTAGTAAGCGTCTAATTGAAGAGAGATATAGCTGGTCTAGCCGTTTGACCCCAGCTGAACTCATCCCACTTGAGACGCCTATCAACTCTTTCCGTCCTCCAGGAGGTCAATGGAAAGAGAGACTCATTGTGGGTCATAATGTCAGTTTTGATCGGTCTCACATTAAGGAGCAGTACATGCTGAAGGTCAGTACTTATACCGTTGTAGATGCATGGTACTGTTCCATCATATTCGTTTCTTTGGTATCGTGGCCGTGTCTGTTACACAGTGCACCCAGAGATGTTTTTTTTTATTTACTGAAGGGTTCAAAGGCACGCTTCCTGGACACTATGAGCCTCCACATGGCCATCTCTGGGCTGACTGGATTTCAGCGCACATTGTGGATGGCCAACAAGCTGGGCAAGCGGCAGGGCCTCCAGGGGGTCAAGGCACACATGAAGAAAGCAGGACAAAAGCGTGAAGGTCCAATGGTTTGTGTCCTTTTCTCATCATAAGACAAATCAGAAAGCTTTATGGGAGGTAATTAACGTTGCTTGCACATGTTTTAGTCAGATGTTGCTTTGCTTTTGGCAGTACCAAATGTCTATGTGACATGGTGTTTGTGGTAATAGATTGGTTCCTGGAACTGGGTGAACGTTGGCAGCATTAATAACTTGGCTGATGTCCATGCTCTGTATGTGGGAGGACAACCACTTAAGAAAGAGGCCAGGGAGACCTTTGTGAAGGGCAGCATGAAGGATGTCAGGAACAACTTCCAGGTCAGAAGGTCACGATGAATCCCTCATTCAACGGAAAGCAAAGACATTTCCATCCATATTAGCAAAATCTATCCAAATTACTGGACCTCATTCGACATTGTTCAGCAGCGTTGTTGTTGTGCCTTTGCTGACCTCTACAGGAATTAATGCAGTACTGCGCCATGGACGTACAAGCCACCCACCAAGTCTTCGTAGAACAGTTACCTCTCTTCATGGAGCGGTCAGTAAAATCGTTTATCTTTATCTTTTAGCCAATACTTGTGTTCTATCGGGCTTTATAATAATATTAAGAAGTGTTATTTACGGTCCCATTCATGTGTAAAAATGGACAAAACACACATACTCACACACATCGCTTTTATCAGGTGCCCTCATCCCGTGACGTTTGCCGGAATGTTGGAGATGGGTGTGAGCTATCTTCCTGTCAATCAGAATTGGGGACGGTACCTGGAGGATTCACAGGACACTTATGAGGAACTCCAGAGAGAGATGAAGAAGTCTCTGATGAATCTAGCAGATGATGCCTGCCAGCTTCTGCAGGATGACCGGTGAGAACCACGTCAACACCATGTTTCCAAACGTAGCACATTATTCAGTTGTGTCCATGACTTAGTGATAAAAATTATGAAGGCAGAATAGGGTCTCTACTGTGCTTCGTCGGTAAGCCATCAGCCGATCCACATTTGTTTTTGGAAGGTACAAGGAGGACCCCTGGCTGTGGGATCTTGACTGGGATGTGCAGGAGTTTAAACAAAAGAAATTGCCAGTCAAGAAACGTTCTAAAAAAGAGGCTGAAGCTCAAGTCTCCACTCCTCTGCCTGTGTGGGAAGAAGGTATAAGCACACAATAGATGCAGAAAGCAAATCATATGTGTATCTTCATAACAGCCATACAAAAGATGATTCATACGAGTTGTTGTGACGTTAGACCCTGGTCCACCTTCTGAAGAGGACATGGATGGACCTTGCCCCAGGCATTTGGCTGTGGAGAAGTTGAAGGAAACGGTGAACCGACTACCAAAGAGACGGCAACATCTTCCGGGTCATCCAGGGTACACTGATTCCAAACACCGCCGAACAATCTGATGTCCAATATCCTTTTATTTTCTACTCAGTTCGGCACAGATCTCAGTGATGCTCTTCATTTCTGTCCCGTCTCATCAGGTGGTATCGTAAACTTTGTGAAAAAATGTCTGAAGAGGACAGCTGGTCACCCGGAGCCAGCCTGATCAGTCTGCAGATGAGGGTGACTCCAAAACTGATGGGACTGACATGGGATGGCTTCCCCCTGCATTACACAGAGAAACATGGGTGGGGCTATCTGGTACCCGGCCGCAGGGATAATCTGGATTTCCAAGAAGAAGACCCAGGGCCTTTGTGTCCGTACAGGTATTAAATACGCAGTTTTTACAGTCAAGATAATACAGGAAGCTTAGCAAACTAGTTATTGTTGACAAATATTTATGTTATTCAGGGACAGTATAGGAAGTTTTTTCTTGCATTAACAAATTATTTATTCTCTCCATTAGATCTATCGAGAGCATTTACAGAGAATATTGTGAGCAGAACAGTAAAGAGCAACCTGAGTGTTTGGACTCCAACCCCTCAGATGACCTCATTTGGACTGACAGCACAGTGTGGGCGAAGGTGCACCGACTCATATTAACTCAACTTTATACCAATTATAATCTTTTTTCCACCACCATTTCTTATAAATATTAATTATGTTGTGACAAGGGCAGCTTTGTGTCGATTTTGTGTTTTGTTATAATATTTATGATTATGAGGTTGAAGAGTAGTTACATATTGTTTCCTGTCCTTTTTTTTTTTTTTAATAACCTGGCGAACAGGATCTGGAATGATTTGTTTTGTGACTGATGAATGTTTCGTAATTTTACCTGAAGCTGGAGGAGTTGAGTAGCCTGGAAAACCTTCCAGATGAAAATGGTGTCGGAGTAATAAAAAATGGGACAAAGAGGAAAAACAAGGTCAGTGAAGTCGTTTCTTAACATCGTGTATACTAATTATATGGTAAGATCTCTATTTTGGTTACTCTATACAGTCACTTTTAGGGTTGATGTAAAACAATGAACTACATTATCTGCTCTTGTACTGTGCACTGATATTTTTTTACACCATGCAAATGTAATTTGAATTCTTTATCTGCAACAGTCCCAAGACCTTCATGATGTCCCAGAGGAGAATGCCTGCCCTTATCACCATGGAAATGGCCCTCACAATGACGTTAATATCCCTGGGTGTTGGTTTTTCAAATTACCTCATAAGGTAAGGTGATGTTTCACTGTTTACCCAGAATGCCTAGTGGCTATCCTGTATATCTTCCAACAGAATTTCTTATGCTCCAGGATGGTAATCACAACAATGTGGGCAGTCCCTTCTCAAAAGACTTTTTGCCTAAGATGGAGGATGGTACTCTGAGGGCAGGGAGGGGTGGGACTAATGCCACACGTGCTTTGGAGATCAACAAAATGATGTCCTTCTGGAGGAATGCCCATAAACGTATAAGGTATCATCAGTAAAACATAACATTAACCTCTTTGGCTGAACAGCCAAGGTATCAGGTATGTTAATACTGCCCTTGAATTTTTTTATCACATCCCTTAATAGTTCTCAGATGGTGCTGTGGCTGAGAAAGGGAGAGCTTCCACGCATCGTTAGCAGGTTTGTCTTGAATATCATTCACTCCTCAGTTCGCAGCACACAAGTTGCTTTCGTGTATTTACTGACTTGTTTTACACTGAGGGAAAAATCAGTCTCCTATCTCCTGAAGGCACAAAGAGTATGATGAAGAGGGCTCCTACGGTGCCATATTACCTCAGGTCATCACTGCTGGAACGGTAACACGTAGAGCTGTGGAGCCAACATGGCTGACTGCAAGTAATGCACGGGTAAGGCGCAAAACTAGCCATTTGAACATAGAAAGAAAGAAAGAAAGGTACTCACCAAACTGTGATTGTGATCAGAAGGTTAATTTAAACTCCCAAATCATTGGTCCAGCTAAACTAAATAACATTTATCATACAGTAAAGAATTTTAGTTGTATTGATTTGTTTGGTGTCCACAGCGGGACCGGGTAGGCAGTGAGCTGAAGGCCATGGTGCAGGTTCCCCCTGGGTACCACCTGGTAGGAGCAGATGTAGATTCTCAGGAGCTGTGGATTGCCGCTGTGCTCGGAGAGGCTCACTTTGCTGGCATTCATGGTGAGATTTGACCTTTCAAATCTTGTTTGGACTCATTGTCTTACATTATCAGCAGTCATAAAGGCAAAGAGAAACTTTCAGCCATAAGCTAATCAGTAGGAAATGTAATGAATGTATCATCTCCAAGTGCTTTCCTTGTTTAAAATATGCATCAATCTGTATCTAATGGTAACTTTGCGTTTATATGTTGGAATCAGGTTGTACAGCTTTTGGCTGGATGACCCTTCAGGGAAAGAAGAGTCAGGGCACCGACCTGCACAGCCGCACTGCCGATGCAGTAGGCATCAGCCGAGAGCACGCCAAAGTCTTTAATTACGGACGCATCTATGGTGCTGGGCAGCCCTTCGCTGAGCGGCTGCTCATGCAGTTTAACCACCGTCTTGGTCAGCCAGAAGCTGCTAGTAAGGCTAAACAGATGTACGCCCTAACAAAGGGAATACGCAGGTACACATATGGAACGGTTGTTTGAATTGATGGAATTTATTTTACTGCATGTTTGTTCACTAGAATGTCATGGGTAGAGTAGATTGATTCCCCATCACTGCGTGATTGTGTTGGTTTAATTTCAGATACCAACTGTCAGAGGAGGGTGAGTGGCTTGTTGATGAACTGGATATAGACGTGGAGAGGGGGGAAGATGGAAGTGTCTCTTTGCAGGAGTTGCAGAAAATCACGAGAACTGCTTCACAGAGGTGAGGGAGTCCGTCCACCGCCAATCCTCACAGCCGCAATATGCGGTCTGCATTGCAATTGGATCTCAGGAGGCAGGCTGTCACACTATTTAAGAAATCCATCCATCTTGTTCTGTTCATCCATTCATGACATCGCTAATAACTTATATTCAGGCTGTCATCATTGAGAATGATAATGTATTCAGGGAAGTCCACAAAAATCAAAAAGAACAGAAGAACAGAAATGACCCAGTATAAACAGTCTCTGAGCCAGAGCGAGGTAATCCTGTGTGGTGTTTACTTGTGGGGCAGACAAATGCGTTACCGCTCTGCAAATTGCTACCTGTAACAGAGATCCAATCACAATGCATTCTGCAAGCATTCACACTTTGCATTAATATGACCTTGTTAGTCGCACAATGTTCTCTTGGATTGAATTGCTTCTCTCAATCATTTTTTACCCTCAGCTCTCGTCGGAGGAAATGGGATATAGTCTGTAAACGTGTGTGGGAAGGAGGCACAGAGTCGGCCATGTTCAACAAGCTGGAGAGTATAGCGCATTCAGCACAGCCAGCAACTCCTGTTCTAGATTGCAGGATTAGCAGAGCTCTGGAGCCCAAAGTAGTTAAAGATGAGGTGAGACAGCAACACCATATCAGAAGCCGGTTATGCAATACAGTCAATAAGTTAAAGCATCAGCTCGGTGAATGGATACCATATTGTGCAATTTCTTACACCAAAGAGTACATACAGATTTTTTCAGGGAGATTAAGGTTTAACAGGTTACTGTGTTTTTCAGTTTATCACCAGCAGGGTGAACTGGGTGGTCCAGAGCTCAGCAGTGGACTACCTCCACTTGATACTAGTGGCAATGAAGTGGCTCTTTGAGGAGTACAACATTGATGGGCGTTTCTGCATCAGCATTCACGATGAGGTGCGGTACCTGGTCTGCAGTGAGGACCGATACCGTGCAGCCCTGGCCCTTCAGATCGCCAACCTGCTTACAAGGTCTGCCCACAGTCTGTTATAAAAACATCCACGGTGAAGTGTACGGCATCTATAAACGTGTGCTCCTTCCTCCTGCAGGAGTATATTTGCTCATGCATTAGGCATGCAGGACCTTCCCCAGTCAGTGGCTTTCTTTAGTGCCGTTGACATTGATCAGTGTCTGAGGAAGGAGGTCACCATGGACTGTGGGACCCCCTCTAACCCCACAGGTCTTCAACGACGTTATGGCCTAGCACCAGGTGAGTTATGCAAAACATTTATTTAAAATGTCGCATGTGTGGCATATATTTACACCCTTACACGGCATTGTTAAATTTACCAAATGTATAAAGTGCTTCAATACAACACAAAGAGAAATGAAGAACATGTGTAATCAAATGGGTTATAAGTAAAACACTTGTAACAATTGCATTTAAACAAATTCAGAGCAGTTCATGTGACAGTAGGATAAAAGTTACCAGCTACCTTTCTGATTTACAATTCCAATATTAGAATACACACGTGCAGATAATGCAAGTACAAATACTTTTTTCCTCTGAATAATAACCTGAAAACACACCCACTTGTGTTTTTATTGTTAATAAGCTACACAATTTCTCCAAATTTCCTCATAGGTGAGGCCCTGGATATTTACAAGATCATTGACATCACTAAAGGCTCTCTGACCAAAGGCACGTTGTCGGCCAAACCAGGCTAATACAACAGAGTCAACACGCACTTGCCAGTGGGTACATGTCAGATTGAGGAGCTTGGGCTGTCCGATGTTTCCATCACGATTTTCTCTTCTTCTTTTTGGGTTCTGGTGTCTCCTCTGCTTCCTGTGAAACCGGGGTCTGAAAGAAATGGCACCGAAAACACTTAGATGTCACCCAACAAAAAAAACCTTTTCAAACAATGATTGTTCAGGGTGAAATCCACAGTGAAGCACCAGTGGTGGTGTTTACCTGCTGACTGTCTTGCTGCTCCTGCAGGGCTGCATCCAGAGTAGCAGCATTGATGCGAAAATCTCTGGAGGTGCTGAGCTTCATGTACTGCATCAGATTTACCTGGACAAAAGACAGACATTTCTCAGTGAATCTATTGTACTTTGCTCTGTCTTGAGTGTTCTTTTGTTACTCCCCCTCCCCTCCAGTTATCCAGCTCTGTTACCTTTGATTTCTTAGAGATTGTGATGAGGTATTTCTCATATTGTTCAATGCTGAAAATCAAGTTAGGAATTGCCTTTGTCTCACGCAGAAGTTTGGCCTACAGTGAGGAGGGAACACAGATCCAGGTTAACAGTTATATACTGTATATGTTTAAGTAGAATTTACTTTAACAGAAAATATGAATATAATCAAATGTATGAGTTAAAGTAATGAATGAGACTTAAATTCCTTACAGAGGCAGCTGTATTCACTTCATCGTTCACCCTTTTCTTTTTCTTCTTGTCATCTGCCCCTCCTGCACTGAGTTCCCCACTCTAGCAGAAAAACATGTTCAGGACAGCTCATGAAAACAGACTGGAATTTCTATTTGATAGAGAAAATAAAAACACTGGTTTTAAAGCTGGAGCGCTGTCGTCAGCCGTACCTGTGCGTATGTGATGAAAGAGTAGCACTGCGGCGTCATATGGGAGCCAGACAGCTTGACCTGGACAAATGGCACATCAAGCCTTCTGATGAGCATCACATTAGAGAAGTACCTGAACACTGAAAGAGGAAACTACTCATCACACTCACCAGCTTCTCAAAGCGAGTTGGCAGAGTACCATGCTGGCTGGCACACACCTGGATGTACTGAAAACACAGAAATAAAAGAAAAATATTTGAAACGTAAATTTTAAAGTAGCCATTTACACAGATCATAGATCATATTAATACCTACATATTTGACCAGGGTTGTGAGGGTGGTGTATGTGCGAGTCAGCGCTCTGAGCAGTGTAATGGTGCAAGTTCCAGCCGGCAGAGCCGTTTGTACCAGCTCATTCAGTGCTGTCAACAGGGTCCCAAGCTGCAGAGTCACAGCTTTCTCAACTGGATCCTGTTGGGCCGCAGTCTGGGTGGCCTCGCCTGCATGTTCACGCACACAAAAACAGTGTCATAGAGACATCCGTACCATTAACTGATACTGGTGCATCCATTCTTTTGCCTGCTCTACTAAGTGTCCTGTTAATCCATGTAATCAAGCATCAATTAAGATGGCTTCTTACCGGTGCCTGATTTGTCTACTCCTGCCAGGTTTTTCTTCCTGGCAATTAACCAGTCCACCTCATCCAGCACTCTGTCAGCCTGAGTCAGGACCAGCATCTGAGGGAAAATAGTGATGTAGAGAGTGAGTACACTGAGCCAGCATATTCCTGGGTGTCTTGTCACAAGCGAGTTGTTATTAAATCGACACTCACTACTGTGGTTGTAGCTGTCTTCATGTTGACGATGCCAAAGTGGGATAGTTTCTCCACCTCCACGTCCTGTACACGTATAAATACTAGTTGAATTGACTATCTGATCTTTTGAGAACAATTAAGGTTGGTCACTTAAATACATGGACTGCACTTGTATGGTGTTTTTCTAGTTCAGAGACCACTCAAAGCACTTTATGTTTTGACTCACATTCATTTAGCAGTGATCTAATTGGTTAATTGTGCTGATGGCTCGGAAAAATGCTATCAGATTCTTATCTATCTGAGAGCATGCATTGGACATGAAATAAAATGGCCATATTCCACCTTCCTTACAAAAAAGAAGCCATTAGTCATATAGTATGTGCCTTTGCAAACCAAGGGATCAGGATACCTCTACATTCAGCATTTGAAAAATGAGATGCGTGATATAAGTAAGTTTGGCCACTTTGTCATTGTGGTTTGCTGGTATCTTTTAACACCACGTAACGCTGTGTCATCTTTTTTTAATGGTGCAATTCAATGCTGCTTGACTTCTGAAGCCTGTTAAGTCATGAGTACCTGATCGATATCGCTCAGTTGGCTGTGGATGTCCTGGCAGAGTTCCAGTAGCAGGCTTACAGGGCTCTTGTAGAAAGCGTGTAGGTTGAAGAATAGTGAGAGCAGGCCTTTGCAAAAAGCTGAATCCTCTGTGTGAGAAGACAAATGGAGACAGTCAACTCACCTTGCCGTACCTTAAATGGATCCAACTTGTCTGCAACTTACCAAAACTGGTCTCTTTGCAGATTTTGGTGGTCCAGGTAATCATCTGAACAAACTGTCAATTACATGAGGATGCATGTAAGTATGAGACAGTTGCTTTCACTTCATTTTGTGCAGTGCACGGTTACAGTTACCTGCTGGGAGGACGGCTCAAGCTGGCGTGAGAGCACGCTCAAGATGCTAACCAACAGCTGAGCCTCTTTGCTGTTAAACTCATCTTCTCCCCCACTCAACTGTGTGAACAGTGCCCTCTGTGGTTAGGCAAAGAAAACTAGATTTTAATGGAATGCATTTCAATAGTGTGTTTTACATGTCTCCTGGTACTGAATTTTAATAGTTTGGTATCAATTCCATTGACCACCAACCACATTTTTTCCAGAGTATATTTATTACTTTGGGAAGCTGATTAGTTTTGCACCAATTGTTGAGTTTTAAAATTAAAAAATTTAACTATTAATATAGAGAAAAGTAAATATTGCAGTATTTGGTATTCCT